>JAPTHN010000035.1:4156891-4313410 GCA_026936325.1 Platynereis dumerilii | reverse complement strand
TTTGATACGGTAAATATGCCTTTGTTAGATGTCATTGATAAACCTGGCTACTTTTAAAAATACGTAAACAGGTATCATTTCTACACTCAACAACAAAAAAAAACGAACGTCCCACTTCATTTTTGCTTATAATATGAAGATAATTTTTTTTGGCAAAAACCAATTAAATAGTATTGATCCTGTTATAAACAAGTATCAATGTGCCAAAAATCATTCTATTGTGACTATTTCCTGTTTATCTTTGACTTTGTTTATCACATTCGGGTATTTAAAAAAAAATTCCAATCCCCACATCTCGCCAAAAAAATTGGGGTGTCATTTCGAAGTGTGTGACATTGAGCCCGAAAGCAGAAAGTTACTTTATTTTAGCTTCAGATCACCTTCGAGATGTGTGTTTGGTACAGCAAGTGAAATGACTTTTATGAAAAGTTTACATGACATGACCATTGGCATTTTGGAAATGCCAATACTTCAAATCAAAATATCAAACAGAACACTCATTTTTGAAAATATCTCAATTGAAAGTCGAATAACATAATTCATTTCCCTTGCTGTACGAAACACATCTGGAAGGTGATCTGTAGCTGCCAAAAATAGAGCATATATATATGTTAAAATTTTTTCCACTTTTTAGGGCTCTTTGTCACACAATGCGAAATGACGCCCAGATTTTTCTTGGTGAGATGTGGGTATGGTGCCATTTAAAAAAAATCCCAAATGTTATAATCAAGGTCAAAGATACACAGGAAATGGTCACACATTGAATGATTTTCGGCACATTGATACTTGTTTATAATAAGATCAACACAATGTTTTGTTTAATTGGTTTTGGCCAAAAAAAAAAAAATATTACAAATTATAAGCAAAAATGAAGTAGGACGTTTCTTTTTTTAGTGTACCATGGCAAGATTCTATACCTAACACTGCAATTTGGTCATTTCTGGGGTAGCTTAGTGGCTAAGTGGTTAAGACCCGCCTGCTCCGCTGAAGCTCTTTGCCTCAACTCCCAGCTGGGGAACCCAACATTTTCAGAGGACCGCCATAAGCCAAATTTCAGCTGGATGTCGTTCAGTGCCAGATTGTTTGAACGTTTAACCCGGGTTATCCTGAAGTGGTTAACTCCTATTACATTACTTTTAAACAGGGTTATTGTGAAAATAACTAAGCATGTTTAAGCTGACCTCATGTTAACAACAAAAAAACGAACGTCCCACTTCATTTTTGCTTATAATATGAAGATAATTTTTTTTGGCAAAAACCAATTAAATAGTATTGATCCTGTTATAAACAAGTATCAATGTGCCAAAAATCATTCTATTGTGACTATTTCCTGTTTATCTTTGACTTTGTTTATCACATTCGGGTATTTAAAAAAAAATCCCATCCCCACATCTCGCCAAAAAAATTGGGTGTCATTTCGAAGTGTGTGACATTGAGCCCGATAGCAGAAAGTTACTTTTATTTTAGCTTCAGATCACCTTCGAGATGTATGTTTGGTACAGCAAATGAAATGACTTTTATGAAAAGTTTACATGACATGACCATTGGCATTTCGGAAATGCCAATACTTTGTTCAAATCAAAATATCAAACAGAACACTCATTTTTGAAAATATCTCAATTGAAAGTCGAATAACATAATTCATTTCCCTTGCTGTACGAAACACACATCTGGAAGGTGATCTGTAGCTGCCAAAAATAGAGCATATATATATGTTAAAATTTTTCCACTTTTTAGGGCTCTTTGTCACACAATGCGAAATGACGCCCAGATTTTTCTTGGTGAGATGTGGGTATGGGCCATTTAAAAAAAAATCCCAAATGTTATAATCAAGGTCAAAGATACACAGGAAATGGTCACACTTGAATGATTTTTGGCACATTGATACTTGTTTATAATAAGATCAACACAATGTTGTTTTAATTGGTTTTGGCCAAAAAAAAAAAAAAATATTACAAATTATAAGCAAAAATGAAGTAGGACGTTTCTTTTTTTAGTGTACCATGGCAAGATTCTATACCTACACTGCAATTTGGTCATTTCTGGGGTAGCTAGTGGCTAAGTGGTTAAGATGCCCGCCTGCTCCGCTGAAGCTCTTTGCCTCAACTCCCAGCTGGGGAACCCAACATTTTCAGAGGACCGCCATAAGCCAAATTTCAGCTGGATGTCGTTCAGTGCCAGATTGTTTGAACGTTTAACCCGGGTTATCCTGAAGTGGTTAACTCCTATTACATTACTTTTAACAGGGTTATTGTGAAAATAACTAAGCATGTTTAAGCTGACCTCATGTTAACAACAAAAAAAACGAACGTCCCACTTCATTTTTGCTTGTAATATGAAGATAATTTTTTTGGCCAGCACCAAAATAGTATTGATCCTGTTATAAACAAGTATCAATGTGCCAAAAACCATTCAATTGTGACTATTTCCTGTTTTTCTTTGACTTTGTTTATCACATTCGGGTATTTAAAAAACAATTCCAATCCCCACACATCTCGCCAAAAAAATTGGGGTGTCATTTCGAAGTGTGTGACATTGAGCCCGATAGCAGAAAGTTACTTTATTTTAGCTTCAGATCACCTTCGAGATGTGTGTTTGGTACAGCAAGTGAAATGACTTTTATGAAAAGTTTACATGACATGACCATTGGCATCTCGAAAATGCCAATACTTTGTTCAAATCAAAATAATAAACAGAACACTCATTTTTGAAAATATCTCAATTGAAAGTCGAATAACATAACACACATCTGGAAGGTGATCTGTAGCTGCCAAAAATAGAGCATATATATATGTTAAAATTTTTCCACTTTTTAGGGCTCTTTGTCACACAATGCGAAATGACGCCCAGATTTTTCTTGGTGAGATGTGGGTATGGGGCCATTTAAAAAAAAATCCCAAATGTTATAATCAAGGTCAAAGATACACAGGAAATGGTCACACTTGAATGATTTTCGGCACATTGATACTTGTTTAAATAATAAATCAACACAATGTTGTTTAATTGGTTTTGGCCAAAAAAAAAAAAAGAATTACAAATTATAAGCAAAAATGAAGTAGGAGTTTCTTTTTTTAGTGTACCATGGCAAGATTCTATACCTACACTGCAATTTGGTCATTTCTGGGGTAGCTTAGTGGGCTAAGTGGTTAAGATGCCCGCCTGCTCCGCTGAAGCTCTTTGCCTCAACTCCCAGCTGGGGAACCAACATTTTCAGAGGACCGCCATAAGCCAAATTTCAGCTGGATGTCGTTCAGTGCCAGATTGTATGAACGTTTAACCCGGGTTATCCTGAAGTGGTTAACTCCTATTACATTACTTTTAACAGGGTTATTGTGAAAATAACTAAGCATGTTTAAGCTGACCTCATGTTATATAACGACTAAATCATTTTCCAGTAACCCTGTTAAAAGATAAGTTTTAGGATAACCCGTGTTAAGCGTTGATACAATATGGCACAGTAGAAATGTTATATGGTGGCCGTTGTATCAGTGTCTGTGCTGGGCATATAATATAATATATGTTGACTGTTGAGACTCTCTCTCTCTCACATCTCATCAATCAACCCTCGTGAGCGCCCAGAACTGGGCTTAGAGGGCTGCACTTACTATAACTATCTATCTATCTATCATAATGCTTTATCCACTGTAACCATGACTGCCTATAATTTCTACATAACCAATTATGACTTGACAAAACTTTTCTTGAAAAACTTAAAATACTTGTAAATAGTGCAGCCATTGTATTGTTGGTATTTTGTGTGATCCTCCTCCCTCTTCCATCTATTGGTTATCTTTACCGTTTGCCTTTTGTTCCAGGTGACGTGTCTGCGACTGATTTCTCACTGCTGGTAGGCAATACAGTTGTGATAGAAAAAACGAATACTTTCTTCTACGATGCTCTGGCACTACTGTTTGCCACTTACTGCGTCCTGAATATCACTTATCCTCCAGAATATCGCTTATCCTCAAGAAGTGCAAACAACCTTGGAATTTATACAGAGGTAACATTATTCTATCTATCTGAAGGTTGAACAGTACAAGGTACAGTGATTGATATAATAGGCCTGTAACTGAAGGCAATCAAGTGACAATACACAATATTGGGCCTGTTTGTTTCAGCTGATCTGAAGGATCTGGATCCATCTGATCTGAACCCTGCTCTGGAGAAGGATCCACAGATCATGATCCAGATCCGGATCCTTTGGGATCTGGCAGTGAAAATTCGAGGATACATGGATCCAGATCCAGATCTTCTGAATCTGTCTGAAACAATGCGAATCCTGATCTGGATTCACAGATCCACATTTTTTTTCAGCACTGATCCGGATCTGGACCCAGATCACAGATCCAAGAACTGGATCCAGATCACTCAGATCACCTGAAACAAACACAGCCAATATGTTATAGTAACTGACACTGACAGTAATACTGACTTCCTGAATTAATAAATTGAGGCTGAGAGGTCACTGCTTGGCTATTTTTTACAAACTTGAAAATGTGGAGGTTGTAACAATAATAAATTACCCAACACAATATCAAACAATTAGTCTTGAATGGGTAATTTTTGTAAAGCTTTTACTTTTGAATAATTTTCTTTCAGATGTTTCTTCAAGATAACCCCGAAACAAGGAACTGAGAAAGTGAAAGGAAAGAAACGTACGATGGTTGTGTATCAAGCTAATCAGTATACGTTACTGTTTATATTGTCTACATGTATGGACAGCAGATGGCATACAGTGTGTGCTCATTAAATTAATGCGGACTATAATATTAAGACACATTTATTTAATATTAAGACACATTTATTTAATATTAAGACATATTTATTGAATTAAGATCATTAAATAATAATAATGTTATTATGTGTGTGTGGAAACGTTGTCACCTAGTTAGTGAAATATGTTATTGCGTGAAGCAGCTAATCAGTATCTATATGTTGTTTATAGTCTGCATATTAAATATATTGGAAGCAATGTGTTCTTACGTATATAATGCAGACTTAAAATATTTCATCAAAAGAATTTATTTTGTGTGGAAATGCTGCCTCCTATTTAGTGAAATAATGTTGTGAGCTGCTTATCGATTAATAGACTGTATAAATCGTGAAATAAACATATTAATGTACTCTGGATACAGTTTATTTTCACTTATTTATTGATGCTTATAAATTAAATAGTAAAGACATCTTTCATGATCCTGTCTTTTATTTGATATATTTGATATATTTGACATTAATAAAGTAAGTGAATGCATACATGTTTATTTGTTTTGATGAGCACACAAACCGTAACAACTGCATACAGCTTTCTTTTTTTGACACCTGTCCCTGCAATTGGAGTGGACTTATAATAAAGCTGCAGACTCTCTTGGTTCCTTACAGTACATGCTATGTGCATTTATATAACTGATTGAACGGGCAATTATTTCCTGCCCACGTACTGTTGCGACAGTTCGCACCTCTGCCACTGTTCAATGTGTGCATAATTACAAAATAAAGAGGAATGTGAAATTTCCATAACAGTGTGCAGACACATTTTTGGGTGGGAAAAAAATGCCTGGTGTGCTGAACTACTGTATAATCAGAAGGGCGTATCTGTAAACTACCTTAAGGGGCAAATAACATATGTGGCGCATATGTGGTCATTCGAAACTTCTGTGTCTTCCATGCTAATTTTGGTACACTGATTATGAGTGCTGGTGTGCAGTTCTCCAGGGACCCGTCACTAATAAGACCGCCTTTTTGGCAGGTGTGAAGTGGTCATGTATATGGAAGTATACTAAGTGCAATTATTTAAAACACATACTACAGCAGTCCCTGAGTAATAAGACCGCCTTTTGGCAGGCATGAAGTGGTCTCTCATGGAGGGTGCATCTGTCACAATTCATGTATACGGAAGTATACTAAGTGCAATTATTTAAAACACATACTACAGCAGTCCCTGTATAATAAGACCGCCTTTTGGCAGGCGTGAAGTGGTCTCTCACGAGAATGCATCAGTTCATGTATACAGAAACAATTGCATTTTCTGTTATAACATCATCCTGTCATCTAACGTATGATCTAAGATAACGGCGTCAGTAAAATTAGCTGTTAAATTAACGGCAAGTACCCGTCATAAAATGACGGCATGCTTAGCCGCAAGATTTATGGCAACATGCCGTAGCATGAACTTACGGCAAAATGGTCGTAAACTTTACGGCAACTTGCTGTATATATGAAATTACGGCATGAGCCTGTTGAATTTACAGCAACATGTCGTAAATGAAATTACGGCATAACCGTTGATTTTTACGGTAAGTTACCGGCTAATTTGCTGCCGGTAATGCCGGTAAAACCAACGGTTTCGGTTTTTACAGTGTATGTTTTGTCTTGTTTTAGGCTGTTATGGGAGATTACTTTACATCTGCACAAAGAGAGGATATTGTATTCTCACATTTCTAAAACATTGATCGATCTTATAAGGAGTGGAGCCAACCCTTTTACTCCATTTGGAGTACACAATGTTTTCTCTTTATTTCTTGAGGAGTCCACTGTCAATCAGGAGGAGTCAGTGACAGCCTTAGTGTCAGAATTCATTGAGGAAGCATCCAAAGAACGATCCTTCTTTGGAAATAAGAATATATTGAATGCCATCATAAAATCTACTCCACAAAGGATTCTTGCAGAGCAGTCCAGTCACATCTCTGTCATAAAGGAAATCATTGTCAAAAACTGCCTTAGTATGATTGAGGAAGATCCCGCTCTTCGTGACCATGAGGACAGTGAAGGAAAAACCCCGCTACATGACCTCATGGAAAAGCTATTTATAGAAGATGCATGGCAGGATATACCAAAATTAATTGAAGGAACTGACAGTCTTTGGGAACTCATGTCTAAATTGATAACCACTACAAATGTGAACATCAAAGACAAGAACAACGTGACTCCTTACTCTTGGCTTTCCTATTGGAGGAAACACTCTGAAAGTGCCAGTCTCAGAGAGCCTATCAAGGAAGATTGACCATATTTCTGAATTTATGAAAGATGCAAATACAAGGATGCTCTTCACGGACTGACTTATATCAGGTAAATGATGTTACAATGTTAAATTAAGAAATTGATACTTGCAGAAGAGGGTTGTTGGAAGGCAAAGGTGCCGGAACAGGGGGGGGGGGGGCAGGGGGGGGGATCAATTGCCTCTCCTGCCCTTGTCGAAAGGGAGTAGGGGGGGGGCAAGGGTCCCTTTTGATCTTAAAAAAAAGTATTACAAGGGTGCCCTTTGATCTTTAAAAAAAGTATTACTATATAGACCTTATTTTTCAGTTTTAGGCCAATTAGTAAGTATATATTGAAATTACTATTGTAAAATTGGCGTGAATATGCCCGCGAATCCTTCAGGCACCCCTGTTGGTAGGAAAAGCTGTTTTACAACACTATATCAGTTTGCTTTCAAAAGGCCTAAGCTCTTCAAATCAGACTCAGGAATACAGGCACATGGATCGCAGAAATTGACCAAATAATTAACTTCAAACATGATACATGAAATAAAATGTCAAGATCATTTAGGAAATGAGTTGGTAGTTATTTTATTGTGCTGATTATGTTGTCTAATGCATGGTCCTTCGATATTTCCACTGCACAATTTTTTTTTCTGGACCCTACTTTTCATTGAATCCTCCTTTTTTGGCAAACCTTGAAACAAATGCTCATAATATGATGTTTGTTTCCAGCTAGAACATATGTATTTGGTTTTGAGTTAGTCTTTGTATTTTGATAAATAAAGTTTTACATCATACTTCTGCCAATTCACTTATGAATATTCATGGTTTTGAAAGAGGCGCAAAAAAAGTTAGCATACAGGAAAGTTACCATGCAGATCATTTTAAGGAAACTATTACATCAGAAAATGTTTGGTCACTCATACCTTTTGGGTTGCTCACAATGTTATTTTCATTTTGCAATGCTTGAATGTGACCTGTTTAATTCTAAGGTCTAAACCATCTCGAAAAAATATCAACTTTCATATTTGGTAGAAAACTTTTAGAAATCTAGAAGCTTGAATGTGTCGATTACATGATATCTAAGCTGGATCAGAGGGTGTATTACTTCTGTGATACGATAACCCCGCAAAAATCTCTGTTACAAATTGAATGACAATTTTAGATGCAGTTGGAAACCTTGATGATGCAAGTATTGCATTTGTTTACTCTGGTGCTTTGCATTGGCAGTTACTGTGTCTTCCGCAAAGCCTATTTGATTTAAAATTCAGTTCTGCCATATACATTTTGTTGCAGAATTGTATTGATGTCTTTGAAATAAAAAATGTCAACTTTTAGACAGCTGGGTACTGGAGTGTGCCGCCATTCGGCGCTAACCCAAAATTTTTATTGGACATACATGAACCAAATCCCACATCTATTATTATTAAACGAGAACAGGGCTGGATTATCCATACTGCATAGTGAGGTCTATGCCCATGGCCTCACAGAGCAAGGGGCCTAAAAAATTGAAAAAGAGGATCCAAGATCAAGAAAAAAAACATATCAAGACTCTCCAAAAGAGTATAAGTATATGAATGCCGCTTCACAGGCTGTGCTGCATTTTGTGGAGGCCCCCAAATGCCTTGAAGCAGGCAGTTAATTCTGTAGTGTCCTTTACTCACAAAGCAAATTAAGGTGGCTCGATACTCGTGAACTTTCCGAGATAATAATTCTTCAAATTCGATCAAAATGATCCCACACATTGCGTCCAGCAAAAATATGTAAACATTTTGCAGGGCTACCTGACCTTTTTTATAATAATTATTTGAGGTTATGTGCAAGGAAGTTGGTGCCTGCAAAACCTAATTATATCAAAAATTAATTCCTTTACTGTGAAATCTGCCATGCCAATCTGTGGCCATTCATCCCATGCTATTCAATGACGCACAGTGGCAGATCCGGATTTTTTGGTTGGGGGACTAAGGGAGGGCTTCACCATCATTTGCTGGGGCTGCCAAAAACTGAGAAAAACCCTATGGTTGACGCGTATTAGACAATATAAACAGTTTGACAAAGACTAAGCCCCCCCCCCCAAAAAAAGAGAACTTTGATATCTTGAATATACTTTTAACAATTTTACGCAAGTCAGATTGATTATGGGTACATAGCAGATCCTGAGATCGAGTACTCCTTATTTTGCGTCATCCCAAAAAACCATTGGCAAATGCTTTTCAATTTCAAGCGGCACTCAAAATATTTTTTGGATCAAAGATGCAAAAATTTAGATTAGTACAGTAGCCACAACATAGAAAATTATATAAAATATATCACATGGTATATTTTTTTTCAGAGCATGCGGCCAAAAGACAATTAATTGAAAATCAAGAGCTTCTGAATATTACATATCAAAATAGAATTTCCAAAAATTCTCTATTATTATCGTTTCATAGTTGTGTGTTTTTTCTAAAACTTCGTTTTGCAGTTACAAGCGATTTCATTACCATGCGATTCTTGTCATTCACACTTGGCTGTGAGGAATCAATGCTAAACAGGCACTTGCTACGTTTGATATATCAACTGTATGACGTTCTGTTGTTTCTAAACCAATCAGATTAACTGAAAATGGCATGTATTTGGTGGGTTTAGAACCTAAGAATCGCGTACTAATGAAATTACCTGTAAACCGTACATCATCGGGTATCTGTCGATGTGATTGGTCTAATCTTCAATCTGTGACATATCAGTTCAGAGTTTGACATCACAGTTCATGACAAATGAATTTTAAACTGTCAGGCAATGTTACTATTTATGTACAACCACGACAAACAATGCATGTCTAAGCTGAGTGTTGCACCTCATTAATTGTTTTCCAAACAAAATGTGTTACTGTTTTTCACAGGACACCAGTCATCACAATTTCAAACAACATTTTTTACAGTAATTGCTCCTTTCAGGATAAGTAGTCTGTTCGGTTCAGTTACAGTGCATAGTGAAACTTATACCACTGTTTGCTTTTTCTGGCCAATCAGAAGGCAGGATTTCGCTCTGATATAATGCATATCACAGCTCATGCACCTGACCATGATATTGCATGCTTGACTGACTACAAGTTGACAAAATTGAAGGGAAACACTGAAACAAAACTGACCAACAAAGGATTAAAACTGAAAAACACAGACAGCAAAACAAGGAGGAAGATTGTATCAAGTGTAACTGGTCTCAAGAAAAAGGCTATATTCACTCTTTTTTATAAATACCATTATCTGAAATAAAGATCAAACTTAAGGTCACTTGATAAAATAGTACATTTGGATATGTAAGCTGCAAAAAAAATAGCGGAGCAGCAGACCAACAATTTTGGCCCATTTGGCAAGCTCAAAGAATTATTTTTTCTTCTTAATTCGGGGGCTGCTGCCCCCGAACCCCTGCTCCTTGCTTTCTGTTATTTTTCAAATGTCTATCATAATTTACAAATAACATTTGCTAAGCGACTGTAATATTCAACCTCCCCTAATTGACCTTGGCTGAGATGGCTGCAGTATCGACCTACCTATCTATCTATATATCTATCTATCTATCCGTCAATCAATCTATCTGTCTATCCATATCTATCTATAAAATTAATCAATGAAATTAATGTATTGTGTTATTTCCATCTATCTATCGATCTTTCTATCTATCTTTCATCTATCTTTCTATCTACAAAATTAATGTATTGTATTATTTCCTGAGAACAAAGAATTCTGACCTGTTGCCTTCAGGGCTGCCAACCTTCAAATGAACTGAGGAACATGAATGTGCAACAAATACAATGAAATGTTGTCAAACAAGAAGGATTGAAGGCAAACAAACGGATTTAAATTAATTTGTTTTGTAGTTAGTGGTATAAGTTAGATAACACCCTTGTTTGTGACAATATGCAATAATGCATATTGTCACAAACGAGGGCGTTATCTATTACATACATCATCCATGTGTCACTGCACTTTGTCAGTTTACTGAAATCTGTGCTTGCAATAAACATAATTATTCAACTTAATCTCTGACATCACAGTTTTGGAATGAAGCAAATTGCAAACTTGAAAAACATGTAGCTATGAAAATGATAATAAATAAAAATCTATTCTGCATATTTCAAAGCTCTCGTAGACATAGATAATAAAATTCCCTGTTTAAAGCAATTACATTTTATTTCCGCAATTTTTTTTTCATGTATTTCAAATGTCAACCTCGGTCACTACCAGCAAGCACTCTAACATCACAGCCAAACACTTTGATATAGAAATAGAGTGGACTGTGGCACTGTGAAAATGACACTTCATGACTCATGATAGCCGATGAAGTGTCATCTTCTCTACTTTCAACATGGGAAACATAGAGGCTGTTTGATTAGTCATGATCAAGAGAAAGCCATTTGACTTTTCATAACAGATTTTAGAGTGAAAATCAGATGCATAATCCTTTCGTTTGGCTGTCACCAACAAGTGGGATAAGTCTCCTTCAATCATATTAACATTGAAATTGATCATGACAAATCGGCAGCATGATGACACACAAAGTACCATTTCCACAGTGCCACAGTCCACTCTAATTCTATATCAAAGTGTTTGGCTGTAAAAAAACATTTTAAAAGGCTACTTCGTTTTTTTAATGTTTTTATAACTTTAATTCAATGTTTTATGAACGTTGTGTTTGCTGGATAGACTGTAATCAAAAAAAAAAATTGAATGACAAGTGTCAGTTGATACCATATGGTTCAGTGATAACTTACTTCCCTTGGTAGTTCTGAAGTCTAGGGTGACTCAAGCTGATCAGATGGTTGAGGTTGTAAGATAGCACCAAAGTGTTGCACCATTCATGAATTTCACCGGTCATATTAATTTGGCTTTTGTGTGACGGTTTTGACAATGTCATAACTTTATAACTGTTTTGCTGTAACAACATCAATGACCTCATCCATGATGAGACATGCCATTCTTCACTCTCTTTCTACTGATTGAGATAGGCGAAAGACGGTTTGTGATTTTTAAAAAAATTCCACTGAATGACATTGTTATAATTTTAGTGCAGAAAAATCCCCCATAACACTTAAAGTGGGATTCAGATGCAAATTCAGAGTGCTGCAAAGAAGCTTGCAGAATTAACCCAGTGGAAAAAAAGAGTACATTTGAAGCGCTCGAATTATTTAAATTACCAAATGTACTCTGACTGTTCTGCAAAAATACATATACTTTTCCACCAGGGTGCCTATTTGGGGCATATGGATTTGCATATAGGAAGCGTAATTTAAATAATTAGGGCTTGTAGCACGGGAATGTGTACATTCGCCTTCGGTGTGCTTCTAGAGCTTATATTTTTTTCAATATTTATCTTTATTTCTTGGAAATTGCATCAGTTGATAGCTTGTTTAATAACGGTCAATTTGATATATAGTTGTTCAGGGTCCTATTATTCTTTGGATCCACTTAGCAATTTAGAGTAAAGAAACATTTTATAGGGACACGCTGCTAAAAGGGGGTCAAAGAAGTGACTGGAAAATATTTCCAAGCAGTACTAGCTACTTGGAATAACTCACAATAAAACAGAAATACATGCTAGTCTGCGAGGAAAAGTAATGATAAAGAAGCTGCGTATATTTGATGCCAAACATCTCTATGTTTATCTCTTCTTTTGATTACATTTTTTGAAAAATATTTAAAATCAGCTATAATATGTATGTTACCAAACAAAAAAAATTTGTTTGTTGAACTGTTTAAATGTTGTTTTGAAATAGCCATATGGTGTATAGCAGAACTATTCATCAGTACACGTATCCGCTTTGAGATCACCCCATCACGTACGGTAATTTTGCATATGCCTGTGAACAACACCCATAAACCTGTTTCATTACAGATGATTTCATATTTGTAGACATCATGATGAAATAACAAAATATTTTTCAAAATTTCTAGTCTGACATCAGAAAATCCTGCCAGGTGATTGGTCAAGTTGCCTATTGTGTGTCACTTTTTTCAGCTTGCTTCAAGCAAGTGATGTATTGCTGGGAAAAGGATGTCATAATTTTGACCAATAGTATACTGCGAAGGCCAACTTGGTATTGTGGCAGTTGTTTACACATGTCAAACTGCAATCGCATGAACTCTTTCATTTCTTCATGATCTGTTGTATCTCACACTTCTGTGTACAGCAGTTGATTGTTTAATTGATGTTAAATCTGGGTTGAAGGGGAGACTAGAGTTGGTGCTACATGCTTCAAGAGGGGGGGGAGTACTAATTTTTGCCTTTTGTTCAGAAACTATAGCCTTGCAGGCCAAAAAAGAATTTATGACTGGGGGAATAGGAGTTTCGCCCGACGAAGCACCTATTTTTCACACAAATTTCAAGGGGGGTACTCATTACTTGCAACATGATTAAGGGGGATTTGAAATTTTAACAAAAGAAAGGAGACATAATAAAAATCTGCTTGGAATGTGTGAAGGTACAAATAAGCATAAAACCAAAGGGGGTACGCATTTTTGACAGAAAGTTCCAATAAAACTCCCAACCTCCCCCCTTCCCGGAATCATAAATTCTGAATAGTCCCTCAGGACAGGATGGTGGCCCAGTGATGTGGCCAACATTCATAAGAAAATCACAGTGGGAATCAGATCAGGGACCCGGCGATTGGTAGCCCATTGTCCTGCCGCCTGAGCTGAGCCCCTCCCTGAGAAAATATTATATTCACAATTATACATGTTTATTTGCTGTATAAACAGTCATTACAATGAATCACGGTCACCTGATCCCAATTGTCTGAATGCACAGTAGCCTACTGGACTTGCAGAATGTGTGTACTAAAAATGTGTGAAACACAAACTGAAACTCTCACTTGAAACAGCTAAAGTCAGTCCCTGTTAGGAGATCAATGGCTTAGAATGCCATGGTCACCCATGTAAAACGCTATGTCACTTTTCAGGAGAGAGTGGTGTCATACCTTCTTTCGACCAATGAAAGGTGCAAGAAAAATGAAAATGATGTATTTTCCAACTCAAATGTCTACAAATATGAAATCATCTGTAAGGTTTTTTCTCCTAAAATGATAACATATTATAAGATTAAAATGTTTGTGCTGTATGGTCAACCTGGAGCTTCCAGACTTCCAACAGTTGATCATAGTGCTGTGTTAAGAAGTATGTTGCATTTCTGCTCCTCAAAAAACTTGCAACAGCAGAGACATACCAATGATTCAAGGGAGCTGTTTATGGTATGTTAGTAGTTGTACTACCTGGTCATATTTTGGGCCTACGTATTAAACTGGTTCTTTGAATGTGTTAAATTTGTGTTTGATAAAAAGGTCCAGTTATGATATTTGGAAAAATATATCACGTTTTTGCAGACGTCCCGGCCTCTAAAAATCTAATGGTCAGAACCAGTCCCGAATCATGTCATAACGTAGAGTCAACTGTTACTTGATAGCTGCAATAGGTATTGCCTTGAAAAGTTCAAGCATTAGCTACAGCTACTACAAAGCTCTCTCAATGTCTGAGCCACAGTACGTCACGTTTTGGTGTACGTCCCATTTTTGGGTCTCACATATTTGACCAGATATCGAAAGATGCTTTGGAGAGTTATTAGTTTTGAAGACTTAGACATAGCCACAAGACCAAGCACTAGTAATAAAAGCATTTTTGTATTGCAGGCCTGAGGTACAGCCTATGTCTTGAGTGGGAAAAATTGTAGAATATGCCATGTTTTGTAGTACTTCACAATGGGAGTAGATACGTATCTCAACACATAGGAGGTATTAAGCTCTGAAATTTCCGTGGTTAGTGCCTAGGATGGTCCTCTTCGAATTGGTGTTTAATATTGAATATTACAAGACACTTTATTTTACACCCTGTGGTGGCCAGAATCTGTACGCATTCCCATGCTACAAGCCTTAGAGCACTTCAAATGTACTCTTTTTTTTCTTATAGGAATGCATCTTTTTGGGGTTCAAGCATGACAAACAGCTTACGAAAGTTTGTGATCTCTTGGCCTTATTTTTTAATTGCTCAAACATCTTATTAATTGGCAGGAAGCAATACCTATAAGCAGCTCTGCAACCTATGTCAATGATCTGGCACTATGAGTATAGTCCAAGAATAAGAACTTCAGGCACGACGACACAGTTGGATGCAAATGGCAGAGATTTACTTGTTAGGAAATGAGTGACTGCTTCAATTTAGGGCTGATAAGTACTCTGAATAATATATTTTAAGATATTACACTGAACCACAAAAAGTCTGGTTCACGGGCATTTCTGAAAAAATTTGGAAATTCGGGTTTGCCATTGCCTGAAAATCTCTAAATCTCACTGGAAATACTTTTGGAAAAATGATTCTCATTTCGAAATTGGACGTAGTCGCTTGATTCGCGACCACTGGTTGGAAATTTTGTTTGTAATTTTTCTGTATGTATCAGAAAACTTTTTGGTCAAAAGTGGCGGGGGGGGGGAACTAAGGGGGGGGGGAAAGTGGGGGGGGGACTAAGGGGCCCCCTCCCCTGGAGCCGCCACTGAAATTGAGGCATGGTATAATAAAAGGGAACATTTTTTGGAAAGGTGACTAAAGTTCCTGAAAGATATATTTAGTTTAAAGAACTTTTCTTGCGGTTCAGAACAAAAGTTATTTTGATATCACATTATAGGTTTTATTACACTTCTTAAAGAATCCAATGCTGAGAACCATCAGTTTCTAACACTAATATAACTGGTGCAAATGGTAAACAAAGTGGCCGATGCATGAAATTCTCAGAATTAATAGAAAATCATGAAACTGTCTCAGCAGAGCTTTGCTAACGTGGTGATGTCACGTCTGCCATGCAGTGTTCAAGCAGGGTTTTAGAAAATCAAAAGCAAAATTTTCAAATAATTTAAATTTTCTTTACAACAGTGACAATTGTGGAAAAAAAGCCGCATACAGACTCAAGAACTGAACTGAATTGCAATAATTATTATCATTATAGACTTGACTTGAGGTTGATGTGACTGACGGCTTAATATGAAAGGTTCAAATTCTGGTCTTGCCGGGTCACATGAGCCTATGTTGGGCGGCTGTTTCAATCATCCTTCACTCCAATGGGTCCTAATTAACCCACCAACTTGAGCAAAGTGCACAAATACAGGACGTAAAGCCAAAACCATCCATCCATCCATGCTATCTCCTTGGGGATCATGCAAGCTGGCTCTCAATTACCACAATTGCCACAATCTTGAAGTAAGATCAATGTTATAGAATCAAATTAAAATGGAAATATTTCATCATCTGCCTGTTCTGCTTATATTAAATATTCTCCTATTGACAATTTTTTTATATTTTGTTTCAGAAAAAGAAAAACAAAGAAAAATATCTTAAAGCTGAAAAGTTTTTTTTGTTGCATCTGCATCGAAAACAACTTTGTAGAAAAAATATCCAGCTTCATTGAAAAAGGGCAACATCCAAGAAAGGTTCATAAAGCAGAAATAGAAAAATTGCCTTTTTTACAGGTAAAGAAATTGGGTCTTTCCTTTCAGTGTATGTTTCGTGCTGATACATTGAATGTGTCTCATCATGAGTCAATTTTATAGACTATACAAGATTCAAAACATACATGCATTTAAAAATGCAGTTTTGCAATCAATTTCATTTTTTTTTTTTTTCAGGAATATCCGATCTACATCGGGTATTTTGCTGTTATATCATCACAGTCCTTGAACAATCACAACTTCTGTGTATACCTGGTGTCAGTTCTCAGATGGTTAGCATTTTTCACACCAAACAATAAGAGTACCTTTGTGCTGGTGGTTCTGGACACAGATGCTGCCTCTCTTCTTGATGATGCTCAAGACAAGACAATTCATTGGCCCATTGATCTGCACGCCATACCCAAAGTGGATGCATGTTCACCACTTGATGATGGTATTCTCAATCAGATTGTTTCAAAACTACAAGGTGAGTCAACTGTTACGCATTCAAGATTACAACCTGAGTATTTATCCTTGCAAAATAATAATTGTGGTAGTGAAGTGTCCCTGACAAACGTTTTAATAATTATATATGAAGACAGCCTATGAATACATAAGCTAATGAGCTGGATACTGGATAATACAGTAGCTCCAGTGACTTAATGTAAAAATTAAGGCAAAAATGGCCAAAATTCCAAATTATTTAATTCCCTGTGATGTTTTAGGCCACAGAATAATTATATCTTAAATATATTCATGAAAATTAATATTTTTTGTCTCATGCTGGACATATTTTTGCCTTCATGCCATTTGAGGGCATTATTGGCCTATAAATAGTCTATAAATAGCCAAATTTGGCACCCACTCCTGACGTCACCCCATGGCAACAGCTATAACAAAGCAACCATTTAATATTGATTTCTAAGGCCTAAAAACCAATTTTGTGGAGGGGCAATTTTTGAGATAGCCCGTTATTGGGATAAAATTAGCCAAAAACTGGTTGTCCCGTTGAAATATCAGCCTCGTTTTTGGCGGGAAAACCACGTTTTGCCTGTTTTTAGCCAAAAAAAGGCTATCTCAAAATTGCCCCTCCAGATCATTTTTTTGGAGGCTTCAGAAAACAATAATAAAAATTAGTTTTATTGAAGCTGTTGCCATAGCTTGGCTCCAGGGGTGGGGTGGTAAATATGGCTATTTATAGGCTATTTATAGGCCTATAATTCACTGAAATTGCACAAATATTTCCAGCCTGAGACAAAAAAGAAATATATTTTTCATGAATATTTAAAGAAAATTATTATTTTGTGCCTTTAAAGTTCACAGAAAATTGAGTAATTCAGATTAATTTAGATTTATGGTAATTTTGCCTAAATTTTACATTAACTCACTGGAGAAAAATACATAGGTATAGTGTATAAAACAAGAAATTAAGAAGTCATTGTTATTTTGCCAGTTTTTCATTCATTATAGCACTTTGCTGCTTGGCGGTCTCAAAAGTGCAATAGTTTTCCAGTTTATTTGGAAAAAAAATATGTTGGACCATTTTCTAACATTAACAATCCCAGTAGAGTGTACTATATTGACACTTCAATAAATCCAGATGTTAACTGAGATTTAAAATTCTTTGTGTCAAATGACATTTAAAAGACGCATAACTGCTGTAGGTGTCCTTCAGTTTAATAGACAAATGATTTATTGTATACTACTTCAATCTAGTTCATGATAATTGACCAGTTGTCATCGCTCACTCTGCAATCTCCCTTGTCCATTCAGTTAGCTTACACTGTTCATTAATTTGTATCATCACCTTCGATATCACTCACAATCTCTAATGATGTTTTGATTATTATAGTTTTCAGTTCAAGATTAACCACATGTTGAAGTGCCAGACAGCATAAATAATTACAGTGAACAATTATGCAGCATGTCCTAAAATACTGACCAAAATTCCATAGACACTAGTTTTACTCAAATTATGTCTGAAGACACATCTCTTTCGTATTTGAATCAGAAAACAAGACAAGTTTCAGATCTGCAAAGCATGCTTGAAATGAAGTAGTCTTTGAGGATCTTCATAAACTGTTGACTGCAACAGGGTCCTCCGTGGGAGATTTCCCTCAGCTTCAAAGAAGCAACATTTAATTGGCAAGGATTCATGCACACTGGATACATCAGGAGAGCCAGCATACTGGGCAGTTGAACTCTTGCCTTTGATACATAACTAGTTTACTCCAGGGACAAAACATGCATTCGGTCTACAATATACTTTGTTTGCAACTTTGTCATGAAGCACTAGCTTTCCTATACAGTGTATTGCAAATTTTAACCACTCTTTAATGGAACGCAGCTGAAACTTTATTAATGCGCCACAAAATAGTAAATACCCTGTGGACAATGACGTAGATCCAATGTTTGTCTAAGGTAGCATTAAACCTCCCATCCACATCGGACCAAACGTTCCAAAACTACACTCAAAAAAAAAACAGCCTCCAAAAAACCAAATTTGGTTTTTGAGCTTGTCCCACATATTAAACCAACTAGGGTTTGTGGAAATACCAAATTGTTTGGTTTTAACAAAAACCAAATAAAACTGGTTTCTTCATAAACCAAACAGACAGGGGGCTGTTTGGATATCTGAGAAATCAGTAGTGGTATTATGTTATCTCATATAATTGGTCCATGGCTGGCCTATCAACTTGGATTCATGGATGGATGATTGAGGCTTTACGTCAAGGATTTATGCACTTGGTAGGCTGATTAGGACAGGAGGGCACAGAAATCCTGTGCTGCATGATTGAAACAGCCATCCAACATAGGCTGTATTTTGTGCGGCAATACAGGATGTAAAATCTTTTATTTCACTTGCCAGGGACCCAAACTCCCACCCCAGCCACTACTGATTACATAAAATAAGGCTTTATTTGATAATTATTTGCAGCTGCAACTTTTTCATTGGGGGGGGGGGATTTAATTTCTTATTTGGGGGGGGGAGAAGGGATATCTAGGGGGGGGGAGGTGCTTTGTTTTTGTTCAGATCTGCAAAAAGAAAAGACAAATTGTAACAGTGAAAACAGAACAGTTATAGAGTGCAATAAAGAAACACAGGGAGGAGAGAGTGAAGCTACACACCCAGCAAGCACTGGAGATAGCTCTAAAATCAGAGACTTTTCTTCCTTGTTTTACCAAGCAGTCTACAGTCCATTTATGGACTACCAAGATAATAAAATGTACTTACCTCACAGAGAAATGCCACTGCAAAGCTATATTGCTAATGGGACATTCCTAGAACAGTTGCCTGTGATTGACTGAAGTTTGGTCTTAAATCATTCTCATGTTGGAGTTTTTGGGTGTAGTGATACTTCTACAAAATGTTAAGCTTACCTACTCTTCCACATGTTAAAATATATTCATTAATGATTTCTTGCAGATGGTTTATCTACAATTTTGTAACACAATCATCTAATTAACATGCCCGTGCATCAAGCATGGTCTTTTATAACTACAAAGTTACAAAGTAAATTTTAAAAAGTATAGTTATAGGTGGCGCCACTCGGCTCACCATTGCTCAGTCATGATTCTTTGACAAACATGAGACTCAATCTACTTATTAAGTCAACTATGATATGTAAGCTGGGATAAAAACACATTTTGAGATAATGCACTGTTTTTTGTTTGTTACAGCTTAGTTATACTTTCAGTGTAGATAGATTCAATGATTCCTTGCTGTGTTTGTGTTAATCACTTGTTCCTTGTTAAAATTGAACTTCTGTTTGTCAAATGCATGTCAGTATAGATGGCGTTAAGTGTGGTACAGAAGGAGTCTTTGTTCTCTGGGGAGCTGATCTGTCTCAGCAAGCACAGTATCGAGGTTGTCTATGAGGTCCATGAAGTTCCTTATACATCAAAACTAGTACAAGGTTATTAAATATCACTAGATAAATGAAAACCCATTGTCTCTAAGCAAATTATTTGTGTATGGTAATCTGGTTGATCATCAACAAATGTCGTCATATCGACACATGAACCAATATTTATCATGGCATGAAGAACTCTAATAACAGGGTAGACTCATTCCAACAAGAGGCCTTGGTTTTTTTGAAAAACCATTTTACTGAGGAGGAGACCAATTCCAAAGACAAAAACCAAAAATGACGTGATAAACCAAATTTCAATGCAAAAACCAGCATGGTTGTCAAGCTCATAAAACCGCTTGATATTTTAAAAAAATCGCTTTTGTCCTAAATTTTTTAGAGTGTACGTATTTTGTCGACAAATGGTTACGAGATTATTACGTACGTATATATCGTAAATATTGCGTATTTCTCGAACATTTCTTGACATCGTGGCCCCCACGTTGAAGGAACGGTCGTTATACGCCTCTGGGGCGTCAGACGTGGCAGGTCAGCCCAGCCCGCTGTGTCTTGCGCATGCACAAACATCGGACAAGAAGCCAGCCATGGCGGCCGCTCTTTGTTGATTAGATTTATATTGGTCTAGAACACCTGCTATACCACCGTAACACTTTATTTAAGCATGGCCGATTGATTCTAGGATGTGTATTGGTCAAACGAATCCTTCGGATGGATCCTAGCTGCTGTGTATGTCTCACAGTCAGCCTGTCAAACTGCGATGTGAAGGATGTGTATTCTCAATAGCGCTAACATTTCGGGAATTAAATGGACTATATATCTTGATAAATATGACCTTGGATTTGGTTTAAGAATGTAATCAAACATATAACATCTTTGGGAAACGTATGTATCAGTGGAAAACTTGTGTTCTGGACCGATTGCTGGTGTGCACAATGTGCATGAATTTGTCATTTTCAAAAAGCAAGCAGGGGTGCGCCGGCCAGGGGCGGAGCACTCGGATGGCCCGGGGGACTGCCGCATTGCTTCAGGCGGACCCTGCCACCGGCATGCCCTCCCCCCTCAGAAAAAATAAATTAAATTTTTTTAAATAAAGCCCTTGATTATTGGCCCTCATTATGGTTGAAAATAATGCTCTCATATATGATTTTACTGCAGGAATTTTTTTTAGGGGGGTGGGAAGATTTGAAGAATTTTTTTTTTTGAGGTCTTGAGGGGATAGGTGGTTGATCAATGGATTTTTGGAGATCTGCAAAGAGAAAACAAATTAAAACAGTGAAGAGAAGAGAAAAATAGAGAGATAGAGAGAACAGAGCCAAGCAGCAAGCACTGAAGGTGGTTCCAAAATTAGCAGACTTTTCTTCTTGTTTTACCAAGCAGTCTGCAGTCCATATAAGGACTAAAATAAATAAGAATATTCACTTACCTTGTAAGGGATTAATGCTACAACTTTGAAGAGTTGGAAAAATCCCAATCCAAATTGGCCTGCTGGATAGGTGGCATTCAGTTGCAAGCAGGCTCTTTTCAATTCCGGTCTTAACTGATTCTCTCTAGCCCGTTTGTGGTTGAGCAATACTTCAATTTTTTTTGGCCAATCTAATCTTTCGCAAGTTAGGAGATATATATTTTGAAATTTTTGTGACTGGTGTATCTACTATCTCTTCATGGCTTAATTCATTCATCACCAGCAAGCATCCTGTTGGAGTTTTTATACACTCAAACTTACCAGATAGATTGGAATAGGTATGGAATAGATGGCGCTACAAGGCTCTCTGAAAATCAGGATCCTAGGCTCTGCAACTTTGTGCAAACCTTCAACAAACCTTTGGCAGATACGTATGATCATATGTTTGCCCTGAACATTACTTTCAAACGTTGTCCGTACATATCCAAAAACACGTTGAAGGAACCTCTGAACTTACGTATTGCCAAATGTGTGATCATACCTTTGATAAACCTATGAATCAAAGGTATGGTCATACGTAATAGTCTAAGATTGTAAAAACCTCTCAATTGAATGTTCGACAAACCTATGAATCAATGGATTGGTCATACGTAATAGTCAAACTTTCTTCAAACCTCTCAACCAAAGGTATGACTTTCGTACGACTGACACGTTTAGCCAAACGTTACAACCAAACATTCTTCCAACCTCTCAACCAAAGGTATGACTTACGTGTGACTAGAAACGTTAGGCCAAACTATAAAACAAACTATCTGCCAACCTCTTACTAAGGTTGCGACCTACGTTTGGTTTTCCATCTGAGTGCAATGTTTGGAAATTACCTTTGCCCTACCTTTGTCATACGTTGTTTGGCCCAACGTTTGATTCTAACCAAAATAATTACGTAGCAAAAGGTTTGATTTGCGTTGCTGCTCGGGAGGGTATAAATGGCCAATATCTTCGAAACTGTGAACTATGCACATGTATTGGGCTTATGATGTCAGGAAAATCAATTCTTCTTGGTTTATGTCCATGACCACCTTCGAACTGACAAATGCCTGTACAGCCTACATTCTTTATTAGAAAGTATATTTGTGAAACAGTTCACTGCATGTGCGCTTGGTGGTTCTCTACTCCATTTCCATGCTGTATTACCATTGGGGCAAATGGGGCATTCACCCCGGGCCCATGACCATTATGAAGCTGAAAAACAATTGTGATAGTAACAGGTCTAAGAATGTCATTTCTCAGACTTTGGAAGTAATTTTTAACTAAAATAGTTATGATAGGGCAAGTTGACCTAACTTCAGCCTCTCACCCAACTTCAGCCCCCCTACAGAAAACTCCTTGTAATTAAATTTTGAAGAGGCCAAGGTGCCAGTATTTGATTTTAAAATTATTGTCAATGTGTTTAGAATAAATTATAAAAAAAGTTATGACTATCATAACAATGAATTAGGAATTTTACATGTTTTTTTGGTGGATCGCATTTTCCTTGTTTTGCGACGCGAATACAATGCGAAAAGAAAATAAGTTTGATAAAACGTTAAATCTGTCAGTTGGCTGTACCAATTCACCAAAGCAGGAGCAGCCCAAAAAAAGTTTCATCACAAGGACAAGTTAGTAATCTTCCATAAATTAAGGTTTTTTTCAATATTTTCTACTTGATCATTCAATGCATTAGGTGATTTATAAGACATGTCAATCATACCTAACTTCAGCCCCCATGGTCCTAACTTCAGCCCCCATATGACCTAACTTCAGCCCCCAGGTTTCCCAAACTCCAGCCAATACATCTCACATGAGAAGTTTGTTTATTCATCCCTGAATATCTATCTATCTAAAAATTTAATTTTTAAAGCATTTTTACATCTGGCATACTGAAATAGACCAGTTGCCTGAACTGGAGTTTAAAACAAATTTTTATCCTCTTTCCGTGAAAACGATGACTTCTTTCCAACTTTTTTGAAATACATTTTTGGAGCATTGATTTTTTTCAGACTGTCATGTTTTATATACAGGTAAGTAATTAAGGCCAAATTTAATCATTCTGCTGTTTTTTATGACAGAATAGGATCTATTGGTTGGAGTTAGGTGCGGGCTGAAGTTAGGTACTCCCTAGCTGAAGTTAGGTACAACACGGCTGAAGTTAGGTACATTTCCCACTAGATTGTCTTTTGAACACATTTGCACTGCCTTATAAAGCATGTGGTTTTTTTTTTACAATATAGTCGTTAAGAGGAGTGAAGGCTGGGGTTAGGTCCACAGCTACAGATTATTTTCATAAATAGCCAGTCAATGACAAGCGATCAAAAACCAAAGTAGGCTGAAGTTAGGTCAACTTGCCCTATAGCATGTAAAAAATATGATACATAGAGCAGTGATTACTGTATCTAAAGATCACTCGAAGTCTCTGAATTCATTGTTTGAGTATTCCGGAATCACTAGTTTCTATTAAGAGGTTCGATAAAAGTATCATATGTCACAAACGGTCGCTTCAGACATCACCTTTTATCAAAATTTTGCAAACTTGATGGTCAGTCAATGAATGTTACTGCCAGAGCTCAGCCGGTTGCTGTCTTACTTCCGTGTTCCAAAAGGTAACTGAATCAGGCCAGTGGATTTTTGCCGAAAATCATAATCAAGATTTACATGTATACATACCATTTTAAATAGAATACTTTGGAAATCATTGAGTGGATGAACCCATGGCAGCTGCCTCTCTACTACAAAGTAGAGTCCGCCCCTGGATGCAGGCAGTTAGTTGCTCTCCAATCAATACTTCCTCAACCTCAATGATTTTTGGCACTGGAAAGAATTCACCTCTCCAGAAGTAAGTGCAAATGATAAATCATATGAACCTGCAGATTGGAGATGGAAGGCAGAGACCAATCATTTCTTGATTCCTTTCTGGTACTGCAGCATGTGGTCAATGCCAAACTGATTACTATGATAATGTCAACAACACAAGAGATTAATAGTGATGAAGATGATTGAACAGATGATTGAACAGTGTATGCTAACTGTATAGACAAGGGAGTTTACAGTTAGCGATGATCTATGGTAAATTGTCATGAACTAAATTTAATAATCAATCAATGATGCAATATATTGTCTATTCAATGGAAGTACATCTGAAGTAGATCTTCTTCTTTTTACTAGTGAGTAATACAAAGACTGTAAAAACAAATGGCATTTTCGAGGTGTAAGCGACAATACAGTACACCCTGTTGGGGTCATGAATGTTAAGAAACGGCCAGTGCCTTCTTTTAGGACCTCAATAAAAGGTAAAGGTAAAGGTACTTTTATTTAACATGGGTAGCCAAGCTAAGTTAGTGACTTGTTTCCAGTTGTCATCTGTGCACAACGAGGCACTGCAGTGCAGTCTTTCTGTCAAAACATCATGGCCGTCATTGATCAAGCAGGTCAGTTTTGCAATTGAAAAATGGTCATTTTCATCCGTATTAGCAATTGACATCATTGCCTGACCTACCCAAGCAACCAATCAATTTGTAGACTAATCAGAACAACAATTGAATGAATGACACCTACATCCTAATTTCATTTATTGCCAATTTTTTAGTCTGTGAGCTGTACATGGTATCAAAGGGTTTGTGGATTGTAATCGACGCTGCTTTAATTGCCGTTAATTGCAATTATGAGCGACCTACAGCCTCAAGTACTCCTTGCAATGACAGTCCATAGATAGAACTTCAGTCTCACAAGTTCAAATAGTGCAATCCTTTGGGAATTATCCATAACTGAGATTTTTCAAATTGCAATGCTGCTTTCTTGATCAAAAGCTTCAAACCGGAAAACAGCTACAGCAGTGCCACGTTGTGCACCCATGAGTTGGGCCCATGGCGCCGCCAATTTATGTCTAATGCGTACGACGACATCTAGGAATGACATTATGGCCGGCCTGGGGATTGAACCCGGGTCACTCGCTTGTGAAGCAAGCGCTCTGCTGACTGGGCTATAAGGGCTGACAATGTGTTCCGTGCCCCAAACAACCTGGTTCTAGATACAAAGATCATCAAATATGAGTGGGCAGTTGCTGAGTTATTAACACTTGAAAGTTTAGGTCGGCCATCTTGGATGACATCGTGAAAAAAAAAACCAATTCTGTTGGTTCGATTTGGTACTAACAGAATCAATGGAAGAACATTTTGTAGCTAGTTCTTAAGATGGGTACATGTATATATAACGTAATAATCTATGGCCAAGTGTGTAAATTTGAGGATCCATTGCAGCATCATAGTTGGTCCATTGCTGTACAAACTCAACCTTCTCTAGCAGCAGTTCAGTGCATGAGATGTTTGTGCCTTGAATACACTATATTGGGAACCCCCTTTCCTTCGTTTTTGGACCTGGAAGAGAAGATGAATGGCTTCTTCACTTGACAGTGGGATCGTGATCGATTATCATGGACTGATGTAACGGTAATGGAGGATCCTGATGGTCTGAATATATCGTACCACAACCCCATAAAAGCGGCTGTAAAGCTAACAGACTGGAGTGAGAAAAGCAATAGAAGCAGCATCAAAAATAAGAAAATAGTGTATCAGAGAGCTGAGATGGATGAGGACATTTTTCAAGAGAATTTGGACGATCTGCTAAATAACGTTGATGCTTCAATTCTCCCGAAAGCAGAGGCAATAGAGGCTCTACCAGATGGAAACTGGAAGAGGCCAGGAGCTACAGAGTGGAACAAGGCGTCAAGCAGGGAAGTCTGATATCACCACACTTGTAAAAGTTATATGTTAATAACCTACTGATCGACTTGGAAGCAAGCGGCTTATGAGTTAACATTGGCCATATATACATGGGCACACCCACCTGTGCTGACGAAATGCTCCTTCTGACTAACAATGTTCACCAAGTGCAGCGGATGATCACCACAGCCAAGACATATGCGGATAGCTATGAGTATCAACTACATCCAGACAAGATGGTGGTAACCACCTAACTACCCCATCCAAAGGCTGCTAGTGAAAGCCCAGACCCGTGGCACATAGGAGGTAGGCCAGTATCCACAGAGGACAACTTCACACACCTGGGACTCAAGTGGACCAGTAAGACTGCCAGACAGGATATCGACACTAATATTCAGAAAGCGAGGAGAATTCATACCCCCTCCTTGGAATAGGCCTGCACGGAGTAAATGGTATCAATCCACCAGCTGCTGCAAAAATTCTGCAAACTTACGTCCTCCCTAGACTACTCCATGGTATTGAAGCCTTAGTATTACCAAATAGGGACATCGCAAAAATTGACAACTTCTACAAGAGGATGCTTCTAAAGACAGTTGACTCCAGTCACTACCAGAAAATACGTCTTTGGCTGCGATCCATTTACTGATCAGTAAACTGCCCATACAAGGAATCCTCAATCTGAGAATGCTTAACTCATATGGGAACATCTGTAGATTGGACCAACATAATGTCTTTAGACAACTGATTTCAGACAACTATCCTTGAGACTGGAATGTAAGTACAGCTGGTACTCCGAAATGCAAACCTAGGAGTACAATACAATCTAAACATCTTTGAAAATCTCAGCTATCCATAAAGCAAGCTAGAATGGAAGAGAGATGTCAAGGAAAAGGTAAAGCACCACTGGCTTAGCCCTGGACCCCTGGGACAGGGGTCATGAATCCTCCCATTGGAAAATCATGAGAATTGAAAGAGAGGGTTCAGGAGAATCAAGATATCTTTTTAAGTATTTGCAGCTTGTTTATTCCAATTATACCATCTGAAAGAGTACAAAATTTTCTACTGACGGCGCCTATTTCTTATTTCTCCACATGCTGAAATGAATGAAAATTCATCCTGAGAACCTGAAGAAGTGATTTTTTTTCTTTATACATTGAAAAAAATGGCGTCATTTGATTGGTCGATTCCTGGTAGTGCTGATGATGTCACAACAAATTGCTAGTGACGTCATAGGATAGACTGATGACGTCACCATTGTGCTGTCGATGGAGCTGGGAGATTTTGCTCATTTTGTCATAGCATTTTTGTTCTTTAAAGTGATTTTACGTCATTTAAACCTGAAGGAATTGCTTTCAAAAGTAGTGCCGTCAGCAGGAAAATATGCGGGCTACCAAAATCTAAAATTTTATGAAATTTTGATTAAAATTGACTGCTTGAGAGCAAATCTCCTGATTCCATGTCAAGATCTCAAGATTTTCAATGGGACGACCCATGACCCATGCTACGCATGGGTCCCAGGGCTACCACTGGCTAGTGAAGTCAATGTAACAGATTGCCCGGTAGTCATCTTTACGATGGTTTATCCTGAACCCTGACCTTAAACCAAATCCATTATGGAAAGTCTGTGAGAGAGCGCCAGAAGGAGATAGAGATGCCAGTGTTAGAGCTTGAATGCTGGTAGGCCGGTTCAAAACCCAAAGCTTGAGTGCAAAGTTTGATCCCAAAGAGAACAAACTGTGTCATACAGGCGAGCAGGAGGATCTCCCTCCACGGCTGTCAAGAAAAGAAATATGCTCTGCTTTCCTGAATGACAACAGCTTCATCAAGTCAAGAAACGAAAATGCCCCAGGTTTAAGTGAAGTAAAATGGATGCCAGATGAAAAATCATCGAAGCTGAACCATCTCTGCAATCTCCTGTGTGGCAAACTGGCTACAGAATGTGATATTCTACTCAACGAAAAGTTTGATGGCATTCGGGTCTGCAAAAGAAGAACTTCATCATAAAAACTCTATTGAATGCATTAACCAGTGGTGGTCGTAGCAGTAGGAGTAGTTTTTTAGACAGTTTTTAACAATTTTACCAATGTTTTTACTCTTATTGGATGAACTGTTTTCACTCCAGAGCCCTCTGGAGGTTCACCTGAAAAAGAGGTAGAAAATAAAATAACAAAAGAAGAAGAAGTAAGAAAATCCAACTGTGCTCTGTATTCACAGCAATTAGCATTGTATTCATACACTTAGCCTGTTACAGTAAGCAAAACTCAAGTGCTTACAGAAAAGCACTGGAAAGTTCCTTGTGAGGTCATATCGCTATTCCTGCAATGTTATTCTTTGTGACACATTAGCACTTAATGAGGTCAAATTCTATTGTTGAAAGCAACATTTCTCCTACATGAGTTCAATTTCTTCAAGCTTTTATACAAAATCTTTGAATAACGGAATATATAGTCATAGGACAGCAAGCAGCGCTTGTGTCTGCAACTTCCTTCACTTTGTATAGGCCTATATATTCAAAAGTGTTAAAATGCAATTTAATTAGTAATTTTTACTAAAGGATACTCGGGTTGTATGATAGTGTCCATGTTGACTGACAACCACCACTGGCAAACAGACTCTTCTCTCCCTATAACCTTGAGCATTGATCAGTTAAATCAGTCAAAGTACCCTATTGGTCGTAGAAGCATATAAACTTCATAATTTCAACTTTCAGCTCTGTCTCATTTCTATGAACTCATTTATTTCCATCATTCTCTCAGGACAATTTCCCAGACTCAGCTCCATACTGAAATGTGCAGGTATCGGAGGGCTGTGCAGGTATCGGAGGGCTTAATGTGCTTTGCACAAACTTCTTTATAGCTTGAATTCTCCAGAAAATTTTACAGTCAGACCAAGAATTATTCAGACAATATTATCGAAAACATCCTTGGCACTGCATATAACCTGCACAAATCAAATTTATTGCAAATTGGCAAGAAATGTGGTGAAAAAAGCTATTTTTGTTAACTCAATGCACCAAACATTATTCAGACACTTTAACAATGTTGTAGAAAGTGAACAATTTACTATTATTTTTTAGTATTTATATCAAAATAATGTTCAAAAATAACGTGCAAGCACTTTAAGCAGTGCAGGCCTGAATAATCGGTCACTGATAAGTTTGGAGTGGCAACCCACTGACCAATGAACAGTACAACTTGGACTTTAAATTCTGGTAAAAAATGCACTAAAATGTACTAAAACTGCCTAATCTCAAAGCAAACTTAACTGATTGACTTATAATTTTTGATGTGTATTATTTGTAATATAAGATAGCATACTGGCTACATGGCAAAGTTTGTTGTTTGCTCTGTATATGAGTACCAGGTAAATGTAAACAAGAGAACTCCTTAATTAGGTCACTTGGTGCACACAGTGTCTGGCTGTCAGTGCAGCAGCAGAGCAGCAGCAGAGCAACAGCAGCTCACCATTACAATCATTTAAATTTCCCGGGAAATGGTAGCTTTTTAGTTGAGTAAATAAAAAAAATTATTGTCACAGAAGTTTACCAAAAGTTGATGGAAGCAAGATAAACTCATGATGAGACCATATGGCAAGTTTCAGAGTGATAGGTGTAACAGTGCGATCGCCTATATGGTCAGAGTTTGTAGAAAAATTCTAGGGGTAAGAGCAGCTGTGCTGCTAAAAACTACCTAGGGACCATTATGACTGCATAGAATGACAGGTGTGACTATCAATTGAGAAAATTAGGATACATATTGGAGATAAACATTGCATCCAGTTTATCACATTTTCATGCACTCTTTAACCTCAAACATGCCTTGTATTGATTCAAATTGCTTTAGTTTACCTTAGAATTGTATTCTTAAAACTTTGAGTCATAATATGAAACACTGGAGGCCGCATACTAAATTCAGTCCATGCATGGTCCGAACAGAAACTCAATGGGGCATTTTGAACTTCATTTGGAAAGAGGGCACAAATGTGGTTCTTCTGCTTCAATGCTATTTCAATGCTATTCCAATGGAGATTGCTCCATGAAAGCACGCTATAGTTTTAGTATGGCATATCATTTGCAAACAACTGGCGTAAATGGGCAATCCTGTATATGCAATAGAGTGAACAACCTTAGGAAGGCCATGCAACTTTATTTTAAGTGATCTGATGGATTGCAGTGGCTCAGTGGACAAGGATTCAGAAAGCAGTTGGAGCCAAAAACAAAAGGAAAATACCATTGTGCATGAAATGTTTCAAGTATGCATGTATTTCAATTTTATTTTGATAGAACAGTTAACAATTGTCATTTTATGTTATTCTGAAATATTTCCAATTGATATCTAACAGATTTCAGCCACATTAGTCAAGAAAATGTGATAAACTGAATCAGATGTTTATCTCACATATTCATCAACATTTTTTTAACTGATGATCACTCCCGTCTCCAATGTGGCCACAATGATCACATGGTAGTTTACTGGCAATATTTTGGATGTTGTTGTTGTTGTCTGTTGGACCCTATTTCGTGGTCTGAATGGTCACTCTGGAATTTGATGAATGTTCACACATGAAATAAATTTTGAATGTCACACATGAGTAATGTTCACAACTGATAACTAAAAACATCCGGTTCATGGCATTAAATCTTAAAATTATCAGCGTCCAGGGAGCTGATAAAAATGGACAAGAGCTTGTAGATTTCAGCTCTTGTTTCTTTGTCTTTGTTTTGGGGCATAATGAAATTGTTAATGCCGGTTAAACGATCATCCAGAGGAGTATTGTGTCTGAAATAAATTGCATCAAGGCCATTATGTAATTGTTCCAATTTCTCATGCAACAGGGGGCATTCAGACAAGACATATTCAATTGTTTTTAGCGATTTGTTACAAACACAAAGGGGCGAGTCGACTAGCTTCATTCTGAACATGTTTTCATTTAAACGAGTCTGTCCCGTGGCGAGTCTTAACATTTTGACCTCTAGGCCACGATTTGGAACTCTTGGGAGTTTGAATTTTGCAACCTCTGTAATCCAATTATGGAGTTCCCTAGCTGACATAGGTTCCACATGCACTGCCATCTCGTGGTGGCTTGTCTTTTAAAGGAGTTCTTCAGTGTGCTTAAGGAAACGTCACCCTGATCTTTTGCCTGGTTTTTGGCTTCTTCTGCAGCACGTTTTGCAGCTGCATCCGCAAGCTCATTTCCAGACAGATTTACATGGCCAGCTATCCAGTTGAAGGTGACGTCTACTCCGTCAGATAACAGCGAGTCAATGTACCTGCGTATCTCATCAATAGTGCCCTGGTGTGAACGGTGAATGTCTGATGAGCATACGCTTGCGATTGCTGACTGGCAGTCATAGAGAATGTAGATACTGCTTGCAAATTCATGAACGCAGGAGTCATAGAAAAATCTAACAGCCAGCAGGATTGCTACAATTTCGGCATGGTAGCTTGTGCTGCATTTAGAGACCGGTTCGGTTATAGTTATTGGACTGGACCTTGCTCCCTGAAGATAACAAATTGTGGCTGCACACCACATGGACCAGGATTGCCGAGTGCTGAGCCATCAGTATACGCAATTGCAGCCCTTGGTGGTATACTCTTTATGAAGGCTTCAGCAGCAATCCTAGCACGGTTAGCTTGGTCAGCAGTCCTGGCCCCTGCAGCACCTAGACCTGAATATAGTCAATTGCCCTTGCACATTTTTTAGTAAGTCTGACCAGCAACTCAACTTGTCTCGCTCAACTTTGTTGAGGTAGTCCTTGTTGCAGTACCTTGCAAGAGTGTTTGCAGTACCTTGCAAGGGTGTTTGTTAAATTTTGGATAAATGTCAGAAAATAGATAACTTTCTGCATTTTTGTAAAAGTGTCTCAATAATTGCTGGTTCCTGATATCGACAAAAGTAACTATTTTCATCCGATTTTGTGACAGTTTGCAATAGATTTGTATTGGACAGGTTTCATTTACTACTGATTTTGACTGCATGTTTCATTGCTTACTTTGTAATTCCTTCAAAATAATAACAAAACAGCAAGCGTCTGAATAATTCTTGGTCTGACTGTATGTCGGACCTTGATTTGCTGGAGTTCATGATTTCCAGCATTGAGATTATATCATTCTTGTACACGGGATTTTTCTGTTCCCATGCTAATTGAGTATAAAAAAAATAAAATGTTGATTGTTAAAGCCTACTCGGCACTCCATTTTGCAATCCGTGGATTTTTAGTTAATTTCGGGTTATTGGGTGCTTGTGCTGCAAAATATCTGTGCTGTACGATCAGTTTTTACAGCTGTTTGCAGCCTGTATTGCACAAGGCATTTTTGGTAAGGTTCTGACCATACTGGAGGTCACACTATTTCACCTATCACATTGAAACTTAGTATACAGTCTCAATATAATTTTATCTTGCTTCCATCAACTTTTGGTAAACTTCTGTGACATTAAACTTTTTATTTACGAAGCTAAAATGATCGTTTTTGGTGCGAATTTCAAACTACCAGCTGCAGTGAAACCAGCACCATCCAGTGTCTACAGATTCAATGAAAGAATGAAGGAAGGGATGAAGGAAGGCAGGGGGATGAAGGAAGGTTATGAAGGAAGGCAAGAAGGAACGAATGAAGGCAGGAATGAAGGAAAGAAAAAAAGGAAGAAAAAGGGAAGGAAAGTAGGAAGGAAAAAGGGAGGGTGGGAAGGGGAGGGAGGGAGGGTATACATGTAGGTAGGTAGATAGATAGATAGATAGATAGATAGATAGATAGATAGACAGATGGAAAGACACATATATAGACACATATATAGACACATAGATAGACTCATAGATATATACTAAGTCTATCTGCAAGTAGCTGTTTTAAAAATTAGTATTAATGATGTGCATTGAGGCACATAAATGAGTAAACTAAATATTAAGTTTCAATAAACATATACATGTGTCCGAAAATAAATACACTGAGCATCATAAAAAACGCAAAATTGTTAAACGAAAAACATTTCCAAGTTCTCCCTGCCCAGTTGTTTTCAAATTTGGTATGGTCTCAGAAGTCATATTGGAAATTTTTTGTGAAAAACGGTTTACTTTTCATCACATTCATTTTAGTGAGCTCTTTTTCACCAGTTCACAGGTCTCCTGCACATCACCTGGAATATGCAGTTGGAAATATAGGTTTTGTGGCTAGTTGGATGGGATTAATCATATGAAATTTTCACATTATAACGGGGACAAAAGCTGTCTCACAAAAGCTTTTGAAAAAAAATATTGAGGATAAAGCAGATTTTGAATGAAAAACTCAAAAGGTGGGCTTTAGCATCTGGAAATGAAGCATATAAAACAAAACTAATGAACAATTGTTTTTTTTTTTTTGCATAACTGTAGAAGATGATAGATGCCGGAGTCATCGAAGAAAGCAAAAGCCCTTTTTCATCACCTGCCGTTTTTGTACGGAAACCGGATGGCAGCTTACGCTTTTGCACAGATTTTCGACGGATCAATTTAGTAACTGTGAAGGACAGCCATTATCTACCAAGGATAGATGAAGCATTTGATCGCTTAGCTGGAGCAGAATGGTTCACGACCCTCGATCTTAAGGCGGGATACTGGCAAGTGGAAGTTCATCCAGATGACAGGAAGTATACTGGATTCACTGCTGGATGTCTCGGCTTCTATCAATGGAGTCGTTTACCAATGGGGTTAAGCAACTCAGGAGCAACTTTCCAACGAATGATGGAAGCCGTCATGGGATCCTTGAACTTGGAAATTTGCATGTTATATTTAGATGACATAATTGTCTTTGCAACAGACTTCGAGTCGCATTTGCTCCGCCTAGACATGGTTCTAACCAAGATCGAAGCTGCAGGCCTCAAATTAAAGCCTTCAAAATGCTGCCTTTTCCAGAAAGAAATCAAGTACCTTGGTCACATCGTCTCCAAGGACGGAATCCGCACAGATCCAAGTAAAATTGAAAAGGTACTGAATTGGCCCGTCCCTACCAACAAGAAGCAGTTACATCGTTTCCTAGGATTTACAGGTTACTATCGTCGTTTCGTTAAGAATTACACCCGCATCGCCTCGCCGCTTCAGGAACTTCTCAAAGGAGAGTCTACGAAGAAAACTGGTAAGAAGACTGGTAAGAAGCCTCTTAAAACTGCAGTTCCATTTGTCTGGGGACCAGAACAAGAAGAAGCATTTCAAACTTTAATTAGGGCATTGACATCAACTCCAATACTAGCATTTGCCGAATTTTCAAAGCCTTTCATATTACAGGTTGATGCTAGTTCACATGGTCTGGGCGCAGTACTTTGCCAAGAGAAAGATGGAGTTGTCAAGCCAATAGCCTTCGCCAGTAGACGTCTCAACCCAGCAGAGAAAAGATACCCCGTGCATAAACTTGAATTTCTCGCATTGAAATGGGCAGTGTGCGACAAATTCCATGATTATTTGTATGCATCGGAGGCTGTAATACTAACGGACAATAATCCACTCACGTTTGCCCTTTCCAGTGCCAAATTGGACGCCACAGGACTCCGTTGGATTTCTGAATTATCTTTGTATAATTTCAGTATCAAGTACAAGCCTGGAAAATCCAACGCCGCAGCGGATGCCCTATCAGAACTCAGAACTCAGAACTCAGAACAATTTATTTACACATGATCAAACAGTAAAAAAAAAATAATAATAATAAAAAAAACAAATAAATAAATAATAATGAATGCTTAACATGATACACAATAGGAGAATGTCAAATCAAACAATACCAAAAAAACGAATAAACAAAGCAAAATATGAAACTGATGACCATGTGAAGGAGCTTCCTGAAGACTAGTGAGTCGCTGCCAGGAAGCACCTTATGATAGATGGAGATGATAAAAAAAAAAAAAAAAAGAAGAAGAATGTAACAGTGAGCAGTGAGTATGAAGGATGAGACTGTGAATGAAAGAGAAGCCATGGCGGGTTTCCTCCAGACTGCTTAATTTAATGCTGTTGAGGTAAGCTGTAGGAGAAAACCCAAAATTACAAAATTAGGCTCGCAATTGTCTATTACATACAAAACACAGATGATTATTACAAACAATGTTGTATTTTTCCCTTATGAAGTAGAATTTTATATATTTTGAATATCCATGGTAACTGTGGGTCAAGACCTTTTCTTTAATGGAATTCGGACATTTATTATAAATCAGAGGTATTCTATATCGTAAATCTTGTTTAGCAAAAGAATGTCTTATACTTGGAAATTGAAAATCATTGGCACCTCTTGTATTATAAGAGTGAACACTGTGTTGAACATTAATAAAATCATTCATGAAATATGCTGGTAAAGTCCCATTTAGGTATTTGTAACAAAATTTATATTCCTGTAGTAAGCAAATATCAGTCACCTTTAGTAAATTCAGTTCCTTAAACAACGGATCAGTATGGGAATTATAGGCTGCATTTGCAATGATTCTTATGGCTTTCTTTTGTAATTTAAGAAGTCTAGTTGCTTTAGAGCCCCATGCAAGTATTCCATAGTTAAAATATGGTGTAATCAATGAATTGTAAATTGTCAGTAATATGTTTTGAGGGACTACATGTTTCAATTTACACATTACTCCTATGGTCCTAGATATTTTCTTTGAGATCTTTGATACATGAGTTGTCCAATTGAGACTTTTGTTAACCATTACCCCCAAGAATTCAAAGTTATCTTCATAATTTATAATTTGATCATTTATTTTAAGAATTGGCCTGGTAACTCTTTTCTGTGATGGGTGAAATACCATAGCTCTTGTTTTATTACAATTTAACGACAATCGATTTAATTTAAACCAGTCTACAATATTTACTAGTTCTGAATTGATAATTTCAGTTGAATGATTAAATATATTTAGAGTTGCCATCAGGGTAGCATCGTCGGCATAGATTATCGGATAGAAAATGTTACTAGAATTACTTATATCATTTATGTAGATAATAAAAAGGAGAGGCCCTAATATGGATCCTTGTGGAACACCAGTAGTAATTTTCATATGACTAGAGAATATACCTTGGAATTCAAGATATTGATACCTGTCCTTCAGGTAACTTTCAAATAATTTCAAAGCTTTATTCCTTACTCCATAATGATAGAGTTTTTCAAGTAAGATGGTATGGTCAATGGTATCAAATGCCTTAGAGAGGTCTATAAATATATTGAGTGGAGTGTTATATTTGTCCATTTCTAAAGTAATTCTGTCTATTAATTCAAGCAATGCCAATTCTGTAGAGTGTTTCTGCCGAAAACCATATTGACTATTGTAATACAAGTTCTGTGATTGAAAATAATTATGTAGCTGATTGAAGATAACTCTTTCAAAGATCTTAGATATACTTGGTAATATCGATATTGGTCTATAATTTTCGAAAAGGTAATTTTCATTCTTTTTGTAGATTGGGGTGATTTTAGCTATTTTTAACTTGTCTGGGAAGCAGCCATTATAAATCATTTGATTAATTATCACTGTTAACGTGTCAACTATTTCATTTCCTATTAGTTTGATTAGTTTGTTTCATAGTCCATCTATACCAAGATTAGATGAGGATGAGAAAACGCTCACCAATGATGACATCAAAGCATTGTGTGATGGAATCAACAATTCCGATTTTGTCTCTTCAATTGCTATGTCTTCCAAGGCTATTCCAGAAGATTTTGCAGCAAGCGTAGATCTCAAGATGGATGAGGCAGATTGGGCGACAAAGCAAGCAGCAGACAGTTCCATCAGTCCTGTCTTAACTGCCTTGAAGAATTCTACTCCTTTTTGTAGCACTTCGCCGAATGCTAAGAAGTTATGGAGACAAAAGAAGAAATTGCAGATTGTTGGTGATGTCCTCTACAGGTTTACTACACTTGATGGTGGCGAAAGAAGACAACTTATTCTACCTGAAGAAGATCGGAAAGAAGCTCTCCGACTCCTCCATGATGAGATGGGACACATGGGCAAGGATCGAGTATACAATCTGATGGCTAATAGATTTTTCTGGCCTGGAATGTATCAAGACATCTGCCGCTATATCGAAGAATGTGTCAACTGTTTAAAGAGGAAAGGAAGAGAGCCTGTCGCCGAATTAGTCAACATCACGTCCAATCAGCCGATGGAGTTAGTATGCATGGATTTCCTGGGGTTGGAGACATCGAGTGGAGGATACAACAGCATTCTCGTATTGACAGACCACTTCACGAGATATGCCATGGCAGTTCCTACAAAAAATCAAACTGCCAGGACGACAGCCAAGGCCCTTATAGATCTTTTTATCAATCATTATGGCCTTCCCCAACGGCTCCACAGTGATCAGGGCGCTAGCTTCACAGGAAAGGTGATATCTGAGATGTGTCAGATGCTGGGCATAAAGAGGTCTACCACAACCAGTTATCATCCGATGGGAAACGGTCAGGTGGAACGGATGAATAGGTCTCTACTTGGTCTTCTTGGAACGCTTCCAGAAACAAAGAAATCCAAATGGAAAGATTATGTTGCCCCGCTAGTACACGCCTACAATTGTACAAAATCAGATGTTACAGGATTCACACCGTTCGAGCTCATGTTTGGAAGAACACCAACTCTCCCCATTGATCATCAATTTGGATTGCACAACACCAGTGAAGATATTCGATACAACGAATACGTAGAACAGCTGAAAGAGAAGTTGGAAACATCATACAGGATAGCATTGAAGAACATTGACAAATCGCAAGGAGCTGCCAAACAGAGATATGACAAGAAGGTCAGAGGAAACCAGCTGGACGAAGGTGATCGTGTACTTGTGAAAAAGACAAAATTTGAGGAGGGGAAACATAAGCTTGCCAATAGATGGGAAGACAGAGTCTACACAGTCGTTAAGCAGATGGAAGGTATCCCGGTATATGAACTCAAGCCGGAGAAAGGACCAGGAAGACACCGGAGATTACATCGGAATAACATCTTACCGATCAGCTCCAAGAAAGACAACCATTCGGATCCGGAATCATCAAGTTCATCCGACTCAGAATATTATGTTCTCCCACCACAACAAATCAGGTCTGAGTCAGAGTCAAATCATGAAGACCATCAGCCAGCCTCAGCACCCTCTCCCTCGAATGAAACTCCTCAAGATGAAGAGGTACAGGAACAAGAGGAGGAAGAGGACGATCTTGAGGAATCACCCCCGCAGTCGCCAGAAGCCCGCCCTACACTTCGTCGTTCACACAGAACTCGCCAACCGCCAGTTCGATTTCAGTCTGGAGATTTCATCACAAATTTTTCAGCACAGACGCAACAAGACCAGAAGATCTTGCTTTTGACAAAATTATTAGATATTCTTGAGTAACTGTATAATTGTATTTTGTATTTTGAATGTTTGATTATTTTTCAATTCTGTTATCCTGTATTAATTTTATATGTAATGTTGGGACAACATTCCCAAAACAGGGGGAGTATGCAGCCCAATAAAGTATTGCTGCAAAGCGGAACTTTTGAATTATCATTTCCCATAGGTGGCAGAGTGCTCAACTTGAACTGGGTCCAGTAGAGGGCTTTGACACTCAGATTGCATGCTTGACCGATCGACCAGATCAGAGCAGACACAGCATTTGAAGTGAAAAGCAGCCAGCTACATTCACTGCTGTGATTCATTATTTTGGAGAATATTCACATAATTCTGGTAGGTGATATTTTACGCTTGAATATTCACATATCACACATTATTATTTAGTCATTACTCATAAAAAAACACTTTACTTATAGTTTTAATATAATTCTTCTTTAAAGGGATTATATGTGTTGGAGATTTGATTCATATATTCTCATAGGCATAGGACCCCAACTAGTGTATTCTGTTTTTCTATATTGTTAATGTTATTAATTCATATATGTTAAGTCTATTGCTTAATATGTGTGTAACTAATACATGTATACCAATTCACAGTAATTGATTGTTTATCATTGTTTGTAAAACTTATGACTTACTTGGATGTTCTATGGTAAACCATCATAGATTGATTCTTAATGAGAATATGTCACTAATTATTATGTTATGTTAGAAACTATTTGGTTCAGTAATTTATCATGTTTTATGAAGCTCATTATGTATATTTACTCATTTATATTGTTTGACTCATTGTATATATTTCATATTACAGGGTCATTTATGTGGAATAAATTTGGGACGTAAAACCCGTCGTTTCTCCTCATTACCTCAACTTCTAACATAACCAGGATAGAAAAACACACATATACTTTCATTCAATATCAAAAAATCTGAACAAAAGCATGTTTTTCTTAAAGATTTTGACATAAAGGGGGGAGGTCAGCATTGACACTTAAATTTTATTAATTTTATCATCTTTAATTGTGGCTGGTTCAAATATCCCTTTTTTCCATTCCATCAAAGCAGTCAAATGATAAACTTTCCTGACTTATACAAAAATGGTGTGGAAAGCACAGCAGAGTTATTGAAATTAATGAGCACTAGATCTTGAAATTCTGTGTCTTGAATTTTTTGTCAATAGCCATTACGATTTAATTCGACTGAAAAGTTTTGCTCTTAGAGATGGGTAATTTTTCTGAATATTCCTGATTGCACCGACTAGGTGTATGCAAAATTTGATTGTGATACTATGACCGGAAGTACAATTTTTAGCCTTTTTGCAATGTTGCGTTTTTAATGATGCTCAGTGTATGTGCTTCTTAAATCTTAGACCATTCCTACCTGAAATTATTTGTCATTGCAGATTTATGAGCTATTTACTCATCCATTGGTGTTAAAATTCTATTGCAATAGCCCACGTTTGAGGGTGGTTAAAATCATTGTGCCATGTTGTCGTCTTGTCCAAGTTAGCCAACCAGGTGCACAAATGAAAGACATAGAGATACAGCCATCCTATAGATTTAAACAAAACTTCGCATAATTCTCATTATATTTTTTTAGTGTTTGTATGAAGGTTGCATTTACAGTCTGTCATTTTGACATGCAAGGAGAGTGGACTGTTGCACTGTGAAAATTATGAAAAATAAAATGGCCTTCTCTTGATCACTACTAATCAAACAGCCTCTTTGTTTCCCGTGTTGAATGTAGAGAAGATCACACTTCATCGGCTATTATGACTCACAGAGTACCAAAATCAGAATGAACCAACACTCATTTTTTGCATACGAAGTTTTGCGGCTGCCATTAATACAATATCCACTGCAGGAGGGGCTCCTGCACACACCCCGTCTCATACTAGAACCACTGCTATCTTGCATGTGCAACACAACACTATGATGGATCTCTTACATTTCCATTACATTAGGGACGTCACTGTCATCAAAACCTGGCTGATCAGTAGGGTGCATCAGCCGCCCCATCAAAACTAAAAAATAGAGCTAGATAGCTGTACCTTGGCATGAAGTTGTGTATACATAGCCAGATGAATATACTAAAAAATCAGCTTGATCAATTAATATTTAGGGGTGCCTCCGGAAGCATATTTCTTAAGACATTTTCAGGAAAAGTTATGTTTCCGAAGAATCGCGGTTTGTGATATCTTGACTAATATAAAAGACAGAAGAAAAATAATAACATATTTGGATTCTGCAGAAAATTTCCTTCAAAATGAATACCTCAGAGCGACAGCTTTACACATCTTGGCATTGAGTGGCGCAAGAAACGGCCTGCCCCGGATATACATGTCAACATTTCAAAGGCACGCAGAGCTGCCTATGCTCTTATGAGAATTGGCCTTCATGGATGTGATGGGCTCGGCGCAGCAACCTCCATCAAACTGATCCAGCTTTACGTCGTGCCATGCCTCCTTCATGGCCTTGAAGCTGCTGTACTAGACAAGAACTCAATCAATAACATCGACACATTCTTCCGAAAAATATTGAGACAAGTCCAGTCTCTCCCGGAGAGCACCGCTAACGAAGCCGTCTACTGGCTCGCAGGAACTCTGCCCATAGAAGCTCAATATCACACCAAACTACTTTCTCTATTCGGAGCAATATGTAGACTTCCCAAGAATCATCCCCTTCAGAAATTAGCAACAAGACAACTCGCCATTAGAGACAACAAGAAGAGCTGGTTCCTTCATGTAGACGCAATCGCAGGAAGTTACGACCTCGATCTTCAGAGCCAGATTAATAATCCATGGAGCAAAGAAGCCTGGAAGCGATACATCAAGAGCACCATCTCCTATGAATGGCACATCAGGATGACAGAAACAGCCCAACAGAAAACAACCCTGAGGTGGCTACTAATGGAGGACACTCCCTCACGAGCTCCGCACCATCTTTGGAAATTTTGTCATGCATCAAATGCGCTGAGGGAGGCTGCAATTATTAGGGCAAAGCTCCTGACAGGAAAATTTAAAACAGCTGTTGCCAAGGCCAAATTTCAAGGTTCCGAGATATCAGGTGTCTGCGAGCTGTGCGGTTGTGAGGATGAAGATGTCCCTCACATGCTCCTGAAGTGTCATAAGAATATTCACCACCCCGGCGAAACTACAAGTTTTTACAAAGAGGAAGGAAAGAAAGAACCACAGACAGCAAGTGAAATATGCTCTGCGTTGCTGAATGGAGACAAGTACAGGACAGACGAAGGAGATACAGTTCGATTGGAGGATCCGGACAATATTTGTAGGGCAAACCAGGGTTGTAGCTTTTTCTGCAGTAGGGTAGCTAAAAATAGAGACTTTATACTCAATGAGGTTCGCCTTTGTACAGGCGGGAACTAAAACAGAAGAAGAAGAAGAAGAAGGAAGCCATACTTTTGATGAAACAATGTTGATGCCATACTGCAGGATTTGTTTTTACTTGGAATATTTTATACAACTTCACTGACAGGTGTCCGCTTTTTTGGAAAGTTTTTCGAATCAAGCTCTTCTTAGGCTCAGTTTTGCCCCTATGAGTACAAAGTTCCTACACCAAATTTCAGCCAAATCCATTAAGGTTTATACACCCCCCCCTCATCTTTGGAGGGCCCTTTGAGGGACCAAAAAATGACTATTTTCTAGCATAAAAAGTGGCTATTTTCCTGCCTGAAATCTGTCAGTTGCCACTGTAACTGGTCAATGAGGTGTTTTTGAGGGTGCTTACTTCACCCATAATGATAATATGAATCACCCAGAGGTCAAGATGATGTCATAAAATGCTATAACTGGTCAATTCAGCCCTCGAATACCCAAAATTGGCTGTTTTCGAGCATCAAAAGTTGCCATTTTCCTACCTTAGATCAGTTAAAGCTACTGAAACTGATCCAGTAGGGGTTTCTGAGGATGCTGAGGTCACCTATGATGATAATGAATCACCTAGAGGTCAAGATGACTTCTTAACATGCTATAATTGATCATTTCAGCCCTCGGATTAAAAAAAAACTTGCCTGAAATTATAGTGCCAAGAAGATGGGTCCATGTACATTGTACAATTGTGCATAATTTTGCAAATTAATGAAATACAAATATTGTCTGAACAGTGAAACATTTTATATTTTCAGGAAAAGTATTAGGGCTAGTCTTCATAAGGATAACAAAAAATTGGGACTTATCAACACATAGCAGGTTTTTTTGTTTTTTTTCGTAGTCATAAAACGTTTATGAAGATCACATCATCATGAATGATTGAAATAGCTCTGAGAGATAAAAATGGAATACTGAATAAATTATTGCTCAAATTTATGAAACATAATTAATATGAAGGGAAAAGCAAGGACTAAGGAACATGCAGTCATATAAACAGAAACTTTTGTACAACAGTGACGTCGTACATAAAAATCGAAGTAAAAGCCTATCTTGCAGTTCATGATCACCATAATGTTGACGGAAACATAGTTTCCAGGTATTCATTTTGAAGGAAATTGTCTGTAGAATCCAAAAATGTCATTAGTTTTTTTCTATCTTGTATATTACTCAAGTTATTGCAAACCGCGATCCTATGGAAACGTAACTTTTCCTGAAAAAATCACAGGAAATATGCTTCTGGAGGCACCCCTAAATATTCATCGATCAAGCTGAAATTTTAGTATCTTATTTTGTGTGGTAAAACACAACTATGGACCGAGGTACAGCTTGATCTGTTGATGTTGGGGCAACTGATGCACCCTACTGATCAGATAATAATTATATTTCATCATAATTCATAATCATTTGAGAGATTTTGCTGCATGTTTTGTGGGTTCCGTGAACATGCAGGTTGTCTCAGCAACAATGCAATTAAATTGCAACTTCACACATACACAGGATAATTATAGGAGTAGCTCTATTAAATGATTAAGTTTGGATACTTATTCGTTCTAACAAAGGTACTAACCCCCCTCATTTATTAATAACTTGTCTGGAAGGCATCCATTTTAAGATTACGCATCGGAACATGATTCTTTTCTTTTGTGTGAAAATATAATGGATCACGCGTACACTGTCATACATATATAGCTCTACTTTACAAAACAGAATTGTCATCAAGCCCTTGCTGAACAGAAAATAATTATTTTTCATAATAACTAACAATTAACCATTAGCCTACATGTCTAATACTTTTTTTATTTCAACGCATCATATATTAGATACTTATAAATATCTTCTTTTTATGCAGTGAGCAAATTGACTTTAGTCAGACAAAAATATCTCTTCCAGGGGTATTGTTGACAATTAGTAATTAAGTAATTCTTTTACTTGTGACCTTCAGACAAAATTCAATATTCATGCACTAATATATGGTATGATCTTATGCCACCTCTATTGTTTGCCAAATTTGTGTTTAGAATCACTCCCAAAAGTATATATCTTCCAATTAAACCATAATTATCCACTGTTAAATGTTTCTGACACATGCAGCATGGCTAAAATGTACTCCTTTTTTTAACTGATGAAATGATATTGTCTATATTGATTCAAGTTGCAACACACTGCTTATCAGTTGTTGGAACTTCTGATTTAATGCCAAGTAAATGATGTTGAACTTGCAAGTTAAAGTTAATTGGCAACTGGAGGGTTAACTGAGACTGAATAGTGTTGTTGATTGTAATTAACTCAGACATTGAGACATGAACACTGTCCCTGGTCCAGAATTGCAATTGAAGTCAATTTGGAAATCCATTAATTCCACTGATTAATTTAATATAGTAAATCATAAAAGTCAATCCGAACAAATTAATGATTTTGTTTACAATATTTCGGCTTTATTCAGCCATCCTCAGGTATGAAATGAGGTTGGCTGAATAAAGCTGAAATATTGTTTAAAAAATCATGAATTTGTTTGGATTGACTAACAGATTGAACAAATTGACTTTACTAAGTCAATTTGGTGTCAAAAGAAACTCAAACACTTCAGAATTGCAATTTAATAACCTACAAATTTGCACTTCAAACAACTGCAAATTGCCATATACACTGTCAGTAAAAGACTGGCTGATTGTTTACAGATGATTTCATATTTGTAGACACAAGGACTGAATATGATTTTTTTTTTCTTGGACATGAATTCTATAGGGAAAAGTGACATCAATAAAATTGTGACATCACTTTTCGCCATAGGATTGCATGTCCTAGAAAAAAATGCATATTTAGTCCTTGTGTCTACAAATATGAAATCATCTGTAACAGAGTCTTTTTAATTCCTGTCGGATTTTTTGTCTGACCTAGACCAAGAACAGGTCGGACATTCATAAAAACAGTCGGCAAAAGCCGATTGTTCGATGTCTTTTGCGCGCACTGGTGAGCTCTAAAGTTATGGTTAAAAAAATGATAATTAAACTACCTTTTTACACACAATTTTTCTGTAGCCAAGAGTGCCATTACAGTGGGCATCTGGTCAGGGGCGGACTGGTAGCATTTTGGGTCCGTGGCAAAAAGAAGTCAATGGGCCCCAATGTTGACATTGTCAGCATTACTTCAAATTTAAAGCAAAATATCATTGGCTCAATTTGGTAAATTGCTTAGATTAGGGTGGGGCCCCTGTCCAGCTGTACTTTGGTGACATCACACAATCAGAACCTGATAACTTAGAACTTGGCTTTTTCCCTTGAAATTTTATATTTCTGGACTTCTTGCATGGGCCCCCCGAGTGGATGGGCCCGTGGCTGCTGCCATTCTGCCACATAGGCCAGTCCGCCCATGCATCCTATGATTTGGTGTGTCATCAGTTTTTTGTTTGTGTGAGAGTATCTTCATTTTCATCACCTTTTATTCCTTATGTTTATCTCATTGTTTCTTGTCCTTTTCTTCAGATTAAATAAAGTTATATTAAATTCCATTCTGTTTATTTATTTTTTTTGCAAGATGATTGCTATGTTGAATATATACAGCACTTGATGTTTCATGAAGTATAACAGAAAGACACATTCTTAAAATATTTTCATATTTGTGAAGTGAAAGTTCATGACAAAGATGCTCACAATACATGACAAAGATGCTCACAATACATGACAAAGATGCTCACAATACATGACAAAGATGCTCACAATACATGACAAAGATGCTCACAATACATGACAAAGATGCTCACAATACATGACAAAGATGCTCACAATACATTACAAAGATGCTCACCATACATGACAAAGATGCTCACAATACATGACAAAGATGCTCACAATACATGACAAAGATGCTCACAATACATGACAAAGATGCTCACAATACATTACAAAGATGCTCACAAAGTCACAATACATTACAAAGATGCTCACAATACATAACAAGATGCTCACAATACATTACAAGATGCTCACAATACATTACAAGATGCTCACAATACATGACAAAGATGCTCACAATACATGACAAAGATGCTCACAATACATGACAAAGATGCTCACAAAGTCACAATACATTACAAAGATGCTCACAATACATAACAAGATGCTCACAATACATAACAAGATGCTCACAATACATTACAAGATGCTCACAATACATTACAAGATGCTCACAATACATTACAAGATGCTCACAATACATTACAAGATGCTCACAATACATGACAAAGATGCTCACAATACATGACAAAGATGCTCACAATACATTATTTGGCTGTCATTTAATTTAACACTTGGTGAATGGAGGAAGATGAAAGTCATAATAAGTGAGATGTATCTCTCTTTCCTTTTTTACAGGGCCTCCATTGAACCCTGGTGTTTCCCCATTTGTTGGCAATGTTGGTGTCGGTTTGGCATGGGACATCTTCCAGTACTATTTTGCATTTATGCTCCCAGGTCAGTATATCCATAAGCACAGTTATGGTCGTTGGAATCAATTGTTTATTAATGGCATCATGATTGTGGCTCAAGGTCAGGGGTCCACCTCTTTGACCAAAATGGGTGTAAAGTGTGGAGAAGTTTGCCTGTCTGTCTTTCGGATGGCAGGTTGAAAAGGTATGTAGTGTGATCCCTATTTCATGTACATATTGATCATTAAATGGCTTATACACAAATTTGTGTCAGTGTAAAGCTAGCATACATGTACGAGTTTGTGGACATGAAGAAAAAAGACGCATAGGTGGGCTATTCTCAAATTTCGGGACAAAGTGTCCTGGAAAATGTGGTAAGGAAGGGGAATTTTGATGCAAAAAACTTTTTATTTGAGCAATTTAAAAAAGGAAAAAAATTGATTTTTAAGTCATAGTTTCAGAAATACTTCATCTGAGGATCACTAGATTTTTAAATTAAATAACAATTTTGTGGTAATGGAGTGAACAGGAACAGTTTTGTTTTCTCTTGATACTGCATTCTATTTTAAAGATATGATGTTATTATTGCACTCAATCAAAACCTGTCACTCTCAGTCATATATTATACATTAAATTTCTCTGAAAAAGTATTGTGTGTAAGATGGGAAATGAAGGGAACTGATTGGACATTTGTCTTAATTTGTTGAATATTTGTTTAATGAAATCTGCAAAGTTGTTGTAATGTGGCCCATGTGCATCCTACAACATTTAGGGAAAATTGCTCATCAAAAGCCGAGCTATGGCCAGTGATGGAGTGGACAAAAAAATAGACATAACCTAGTGACCCGTCTTTTACATCAATTAATTAAATTATATTAAACAAGAAAAACAGTTAAATATGATCTATTTATTAATTCAAGTCTATATTCTCATGTCTCATGGATCGTGCAAGGAAAACTCAAAAATAATGGTACATGTACATTAGGAGAAAAATTGACACTTGATTTTGTCATGTCATGTCCAGTCACAAGAAAAACCATTGATTTGGCATGGATTCCTGGACATATTGCACTAAAAAATGTCAAATAAATGGCTTTTTGTTCAACATACGTTGGTTCTAAACAGAAATATTAATAACCCAAGTAGAGTGACGCTTTAGATATTAGGCTAATAGCATTCAAATTTATGTCAGGGAACTGGAGTGACGTAAATTGTCCTGAAATTAGAGAATGACCCATGTCCTTGTGTATGTGCAATAACTAACATTCATGACTGTGCTTTATTATCATTTGAGCTCCTCCCAATTTTACCATTTGTAGAAGTGTAACAAGTCTCAGTTTTAGGGTCAGAATTAGGTTTAGGGTTAGTTTAAGGAAAGTTGAGTGTTAGAAGGTTTGTAATTACACGTACCTGTACAAATTTATTAAAGGCAGTATCGGACATTAATACGAATGTCAAATAAGTGCATATTTTCGTTATTGCAGGTTTACAAATTTGTCCACAAGCGGAATATTGAAAAACATATCCTTGTATTTCAATGTTATTCTTCATTGCATCTTTAGCCTCTATATCAATGTTAGTCACCACTGCATCATCCATAAAAATAAGTCTCCTAGAGACTCCAATCGCTTTTTGCATTTATGTCAGTATTTCCATAAGCACACTTAGCACAGGTATGTTTGCTGGAATCAATTGTTTAGTAATTGCACTATTGTAGCTCTTTGACCAAATGGATGTAAAGTTTGGATATGTTTGCCTGTCTGTCTTTCAGATAGCAGGTTGAAAAAGGTGAATTATATACTTACTTGATGATGGGTTTTTCTTGAATTTTTTCCTTAAACTTTGTTGCAGACTTTACACAACAACGTCAAAAAATAGGGACAAAAACGTTTTTCGGCCACTGAATGCTTTATCCTGATCCCACATATAACATTAGCACCAAAATATTTCATAGCCACTTACTTGGCCGTTTATAATATTCAATTATTGCCGCCTCAACTATCGTCATATCTCCCTCCATTGCTGACTAGCGAAGTTTTTGCTAAAACACTATTTCACATTTCTTCAATGCTTTGAAGTAGTGTGTTTGTTTCAGAGGTGCTTTTCATTCAGAAATATTGTCCTGTAAAGCCAAAACCTATGTCAAAATATAGGAAATTAAACATCAAAGGAGCCGAACCATTTTCATTGAAAAACAGTAGGTGGCATCCATACTGTATTGCAAGCAAAATCCTGTTCCTGTTTCATACAGACATTTCTTGCATCCTGTGCTTATATCACACGGGGCAGATAGGGATATTTTCAGCCCTGTGAGTTGAGCACAATTCATTAAAAGCAATTTACTGCTCATTATGATGCCTTGAGCATCAACAGGTCAATAGGGCATTGTCAGCCCTGTGAGTTGTGTACAATTCATTAAAAGCAATTTACTTCTCATATGATGCCTCAGCAACAGGTCAATAGGGCATTGTCAGCCCTGTGAGTTGTATAAAATTCATTAAATGAAATTTACTGCTCATACATGTATGATGCCTCATCAACAGGTCAATAGGCTTAATTAACAAGGGGAGGAATTTCGAGTAAATTCATATTTTAACATGCTTAAAGGCATTCAATTTGGAATGAGATTTAAATGTAAAATTCAGAATCTACCTACACGAATGTCTAGTGAGTCAAAGGCAATTTTCGTGGATTCTGCTACTCCATATTTGACATGCTATTCTTCACTGCATCAGACATAAAAAGAACTCTCCCATTTTTTTGGCATTTTATGTTCCAAGGTCAGTATATTCACGAATAAGGACAGCCATGGTTATTGAAAGCAAGTTTCTTGGTTATGGCTAAAGAGTAGCGAGGTCAGGGATTTGCTGTTTTTACAAAAATGTGCTGGTAGTAGGGAACCTACTGAGGATAGGTCTGTGACTCTGTATGTCTCTCTTTTGAATAGCAGGTTGAAAATAACTAATGCATTTTACTCCTTAGTTCTATTTGTTGCTTCATTTATCATCATCTTGCTCTTTTTTTCAGGCATTACAGAAAGGATTGCAAAATCTGAAGCTTATAAGAAATATGCAGGAAAGATGAGCAAACACTTCATCATCATCATCCCAGAATCATATGAAATAGCACTTGAGATAAGGAAGAAGGACATTCCAAGGAGCAAGGACATGGGAGATTTGGATGAAGGGATTACGATTGAGCGAGATGGAAGGTCTCCTTATGATTTGGAGGAAGTGGTTAGGGAGATCACAAACAGCCAGGTAATCATCACCTTACATTGTTAAGACAAATTGACATGTAATATATCACAACTTGATTGAAACATATTATGTCATGGCATGTCATCATTAATAGATTTCGATGATTTATCATGACAGAAACTGTGCAGATCAGGTTTGTTTGAGGAATACTGTGTCTTATTACATGCATCAGGAAATAACACTGTGAATTTCAATTTCAAGGAAACTCCACTCCATGATTGTATTTCATAATGAATATTGATTCCCCTTTGCTAAATAGTGTGTCTTGACCAAGTCGGTGACATTCTTTCTGCACCTATATGTTGAATGTGCAATGAGGCATGAAAGCTATGAACTGCATAATACTATCTTGTGTTAATTGCTCACAATTGAAGTTTTTTGCATAAAGTGGATCCCATGTTCATGATGCTTACTTAATCTTTTAGTTAAATTCAGGGTGATGGACGAAAGAATTCTCCCTCAAATTTGATACATTTAAATTTTGTCATGACATTTACCCTCAATGGGGAACTATCAAGATTTTTTACCGTCAGGTAGCGCTGCCTGCAAGGGCGCCACTCGCTTGGCAGCCTGGCAGTGTTGACATGCTGTACAGGCAGCAAATGACTGCTGCTGATGGGGCTAGAATTGGTTGAAATAAAGGTTTTTGAGCCCGGAAAAAAATTGTGTGTGTGGAATACAAGTAGGATAATCAATCCACATTGTATTTCTTGGGATATATCAGGCGTTTTTGTTGTAATACCCTCCGTAATTACGGCGATCGCAACCCCCGTCGCTGTCAATGCTCTGGTACCCATGCAGCTGGGCCCAGCTTGCTGACTGAGGCATCTCATTCTGCCAGTTCTGTTATCAATTGTGCTATGCATTGTACACGTAGGCCTATACAATTAGCCAATTTAATTGCAATGCTGAATTGTTGATTAGCCTACAGGTAAATGAGACTGCATTTAAGTGCAATTCAGAAACAATTAAGGCACCTCAACATGCTCTGATGCATGATAGGCTTAATTGCCATTGAGCTTGCAGGCAGAACTGTCAGATATCAGAAAACTTTTGTGCCATAATGTTTAAATAACTTCATGTAATTCATCCATGCTTATTTTTGGATCTTTTTAATTCTCATAAAATTTTGATTTCATATTTACAACAATGTTTTCATTGTATAGGCCTACTTATTCAACTTTTGGTTGCTATACCATAAACCACTATTCAACATCAGAATATATATAATAAAAATGTTTTCAAGGCAAAATGACCCTGCTCTGGGAAATTTTGTTTTCATCACATTTGGTAATAATCAACCGGGCGCCCACAGGGCCTAACACAGTACCAAAGCACTAAACAACTCCGTATTTTTATCCTGTAACAATCAGGCACATGCCTCAGATGGGCGCCCTGTGCCCTTATACATTTTGCATTAAAGAAGTGATTTTTGGCACGGCTGTCCAAGACAGCTACTCTGAAATATAGAATGGAGGTAAGAGCAGTCTGCAATAATGACCAGTCACTGTAAAAAGTAATTGTCATGACTTACAAACATATTTTAGGTCAATCATGCATATGTTATTTTGCCCTTGCATTACCGACGTAGCCTTATATGGCTAAAATCCTTTAAAATTTGGTCGCAAAAAAAAACTCAAGCTATCGTTTGACCTCATATTGAACTTTCTAAACATAAACTTGTTGTAGCCAATATATCTGGGCATATCATGTTCGATTTTGGTGACATTCCAGCAAAAGTTGCAAGAGACTGAGTTTTTTTTGCGATGCCATGTATTTTTTTCAGTTTTTCAAAAGTTAGCAGACATAAGTTAGAAAATGCATTATTGAGACTCAAAAAATATTAGCAGTAACCCAATTCTTGGTACTATCGTGTTCTATATAAAATGGGGTAGATATTAATGTATCATATAAATTTATATTGCAAAAAATGACAACACAGTGAGCAATCAAAGTCAGCAGCTTTACCTCAATCTGCAAAATTCTCAAAAAAATTGTCACCTTACGTTTAGTAGAATATCATGTCAGTGTGACATTATGTGTAGCTCAAATATCTCAAATTTACATGTAATTAGAAGCAAACAATATAAGGAATTATGTCAAGGTGAAATAAATTATATATAAGTGTTATTTCCCAAGTTATAGCCCCTTACATGTGACACTGTGAAAAATTTTGTCACACAAAAATGTGCATTTATTCCTGTTTTTTGACATATTTTGCCCAAAAACATGACAAATTGCTGAAGTCTCGTCTGCCTTTATCGGAAAGTAGAGAATTTTTGCCAGAAGATAAGTTTAAAACCTTGTTCAAAAAATGAAAAATGAGCCTTCAGGATTGTTTTCAGTCAAATGTCCCAAATGTCTGACTCAAAGCTTGAACCTTGTCTCCTGCAGAATTTAGATTTTCTGAAGGTGGTCAAAACTTTCCTTCTGAACTGTGAAATTTGAAATTTCGAGTTAGCTCAAATAATTGAGTCAGATGGTTGCACAATTTGTTTGAGCCATGATAACTTGCTGAGTTGAGTTATGATAATCTTTATGTTGTTATAACTTGCATTGCTTGCAAACAATGAGCTATCTTTGCAACCATCTTACTCAATCAATTAAGCTAACTCAAAATTCAAAATTTACAGTGTGGCACAAAAAGTATATGAGCTACAGAGACCAAACTCACAGGGCGCCTTTAATGTATAGTTATCGGCGTTTCTGCCGATTTTGACTAATGTAGTTAAATTGGCACATATGTTATTCAAAACAACCAAGCCACAAGCAATTTTAGGCGAATTTTTGGGTGTCAAGGGACAACAGTAGTCATGTAATTATCACACTAGAACCCAAACTAGAGGTGGAGTAATATCAAAGATATCTTTGATGTGGCAGTTACATAGTTGAAAATTTTCTGAAAGTGAAAGAAAATCTAAATATAAGTTAAAAACCTTAAAATTTGTGATAAACAAGCATTTACAAGAAATCATGTGAATTCTTAAAGAAATGAGCATAAAAAGACAAGCAATTTTGACCCAGATCAGTTCAAAATAGCTTGAGATGACAAGAACAGTGGGCCTGTTTCACGCTATTGCGGGACAAAGTGTGACATGGAGGTCAAAAAATAAACTTTATTATTTCCAATACATCCATATTATTTAGGCAAGCTATAACTGTCAGGCTTATGATTTTGGCAAATTTGAGGTATAGGCACTTTTTCCCTCTTTTGATGAACACATATTTGCCAGAAAGTATCAATTATTTTTTGTTATTTTTTCTCTATTTTTTTGCATCACAGGACACATATACATCATTGGAAAATTCTCTTTGCCTTGCTGGCAGCTCACTGTTAGTTAGTCTACACAAAAAGTAACAAGATTGGAGTTTTGCTGCCATTGGAAAAAGTGGAGACTGACAATATCTCAAAATAAGCATAAAAATTCTTTAACGAAAATTTGATTTGATTTTGTAGTACAGAACTGTGTCATTTCATGTCATTTTGGTCTTAACAGATATCAACACACAGGCAAAGACAAAAAATACAAAATGGTGAATTGAAAAATTGATTTCAGTACCCAGAATCTAGGGAAAAACTTTAAGGTAAACCACAAATAATTACTTACGCGACATGTGTCCCGATACTGCTTGCAAATGATGACTGCAATATATCAAATTTCTCTGCAAATATTTAGCCCTATACATGTTAAGAGTCAGTTTGACATTAATCTGAACTAAAATTCTCACAATATATTGGCCTGTATATAGGCCTGTATATAGGCCTGCGGAATTGTTATTTAATTAGAAAACCCCACTTTTGGATGCGTCGTACAAACACATTTGACGTTAATTGCAAGAAATATATTGCAAAAAGCAATTCATCAAGAAATAAAATTATGTAAAGCCGCCCAAAACATGCGAGGTGAGAGGAACTCTCCAAAACATAATATTGTATGTAGCTTTAGTGGGATAAACAACAATGTTAGATTGTCCCAAAAGAATTGGTTTTCACATTCATCACAGGCGCATTCACACAGCCAAAAATTGAAGATCTATACAGCATCTTGAATGACATTTATTTATTTCCAATAACGAAATTGTGTTTTAATTTGTATTTAATCACTACAGTCACTTATGACAGCTTTAATGAATTTGGAATATCCTGCATTATGCCCCAAATAAGCTGCAGTTGCACTAATGCTTTGGGCTGGCTTATCTATTTTATGTGCTTAAAAGGTGCAGATCAGCTTATATTTGAAATATGCACTATGTACAAATCATTACACAAGTCTTTGTTGAGCCCAGAGTCAACAAACAGAAAGCATTACTTACGGGACATTACTTACGGGACGGGACACATTTCAACTTTTAGCAGAATAAAGCAGAAAAAACTGGCACAGAAAATTAAAAAAGCACACAATGATGTATCAATGGACCCCAAATCAGCACATGTGTTAACAAGTAGCTGGATCATTTCAACAGGCAATGAGGAGCCTTCAAAACTGCCATTACTTACACCCTCCAGTGGGACACGGAACAAAAACTGAAAATCATAAGGGTTTCCGCAATTCATGTGTGCATTTATTACACATTGGGCAAGATGACAAACTAATATAGATTATTAGGCAAAAATTCAGTTGAATATATTGTAAACAGTGCATACACTTGAGAATATAGTGGAGCATCATTTCGGGACACGGAAAAATTACAAGTACACTGTGTGCTAATAATTATGTAGCCGAGAGATGGGTCACTGGTGTTAAATCAACCAAAATGTATTTGGACATTCGGTAAGGTACCAGAGGCCATTTGTAATCGCATTTCAGTTTTATATATACATCTTGATAGGAACTGCAACAGAAGTAAATCTCTTAAATTTCTCATTTCACAAATTATGGGCTAATTTTGCCAATTTTGGCAACTTAATGGTCCTTGAAACAGAAACTTTTGAACATAGCTTTACGAAACTTTCAGTCTATGCTCAGGCAATCATTTGCAAGATATTAGTGCAGAAACCACCCACATTCTACAATTATTATTGTTGTTTGAAGGTATTACAAGTTCTGCAAGCTCTTGTCCCGCAATATTGTGAAACAGGCCAGTGGACAAGATATGAGATTCTGCCCCTGTGGTCATGAGTTCTCGATCCAAGTCCTTTGCACAGTTCTGGATATAGCAAAATAACCCCAAATTTTCAATTAAACTAATTTTCCTGATTTTCCGGTCGACATTTTCTAAATTAGTTTCATCTGCAGTAGATATAGTCCAGAATCAGTTATCACTAGTAAAATTGCAGAAAACTGCAGTTTTTGATTTTTTGTAATCTATAATTTTTTTTACAAATAATGCCTATTTAACAGGAAATAGTATATAGATAGTGGATGGTGAGGAGACCAATATTGAGTTTTATTGGCCGAAGCAGTAATATTGGTCGAAGCAGTAATATTGGTCGAGGCTGCACCAAAATTTTCAGACTTCCACATGTTTCCAAATAAAAGAGATGATTTTCGATTTGAGATTCTCAAAGAAATTACCATCAACATTTATATAACATTATTCTAATATTTCTTTTTTTAAATCTGAAATATTAGCTCATCAACTGTTATTTGCCATGCATAATCAGATTCAGACATTTTTCAGACAGACAGATAGACATTTTGCTGTTATCATGATTTGCTATTTTTTTGACAAGCAGACTCAAAATTGTTATCTATCCAGCTATATCTACCAAAACTACATTGATATACTAAATTATTTCCAAAATGATCTGCGTACTTTTAAATCTGTACATCACCAAGTTTGTTTTCAGTGCATTTTAATTGATTTAGAACTGTAAACTACAAAATTGGGCGTGAAACTTCAATTGGAATTTAGTCAATTATTATCCTTGATAGCAATTAGCAACTTGATAACACAAGAGTTACTGTGTATCTGTCAATGACAATTCAATAGAGAATTTGATTGGACGAATTCAGTACAATGAAAGACAACATGATTGTGCAATGTGCCTGCGTTTTTATGTGAGAGGGAGGTACTGACTGAAGTAAATCAAGTGCAAGTGCAGTCTATAACAGCATCCTCGGCTTGGTCTTCAGCTTTACATGCACATTCACACAATTATTCGGGAGAAACGGCGTTAAGAGCAGCCTTCAAACTGTTTATCTCTGCAGTCAGTATGGCAACTTGTTGGGCAGACCACAGCTTCAGGGTCTTTAGTGTCAAAGTTCTCAGGCACGGGTGTTTCAGTATTTGATTTTTGTTCAGTCGGCTCTCATCCAAAAATCTTGTCCAACTCACAAGTTTGGTTTTTTGACGACATAAAGTTACCCATACTGGCCGCCTGTAAATGAGTTAAACGTATGACGTTGTGCCATTGCATCAATGCTGAACATCCTCAGCCAAACTGCTGGTGGAAGCACAAATTCTCATCCGATGAGAGGAAAACACATTGGGTCATCAAGGCCTATATGTGATGCATGTGGGATTACAATGGTAGCCAATTTTCTTTGCTGTAGTTGGAGTTAAGTATGGGTTAAAGTCTTTGATATGTAAGTGAAGCACAGGCCCAATGTCATTTCATAGGGAAGGGCGTTTCAGTTACTTACAGGCGGCACTGTAGTCATAATGTCCTGACTTGCCGTGTGTTTAAGTCTTCTGTTGATAGGCTGATTGTCACTTAGTTCAGGGACACTTTCTTGAACTATCGCAAAGCGTTTTCCTTAATTCATGTACAATCTCTGACTTTCTTTATCAATATTGTCACTCATATTCTTTTGTGAATATCTCATAACAACTTCAATGTTGCCAATGAAGCATTTGGCAAAAACAGCATCCATGATGCGGTTCATCTGATCGAGTTGGGTTATTTGAGAAAATTTTTTAAAAGTGTTTCTTTGATTACATAATTGAATTATCAAGTTATTTCCTTTACTTTTTCTTGATAGTGCCTCTCACCTCCAGCACCAGTGGCGGCTCCTGGGGGGGGGCGAGGGGGGCTGAAGCCTCCCCAAAAATGTCGGAAGCCCCCCATAGCCCCCTTCCGTTAGAAGAAACCTGTGGTTGATCAAGGCCGGGTTATCTGCCGGGGTCCCGAGCATTTTCCGCCATTTGCGGGCCCGGTGTGCGTCATGTTTTTATTCAAAATGCCCCTTAAAATAAGTGGTCTAGGAGGTGCTCGGCCCATTTAGGTAGACTCCAGAGTCAGTTGAATAAATTGAAAAAGTCAGTTGAATTTCATTTTCGACTCGGTCACTCACATCTTGTGTGTTTTGCCAAAGTCAATTAGAATCTTTCAATTAAATCTGACTGAGAAAGCCACTTCAGCAAAGCATTCAGTGAATAAATCAGACACACCCCCAAAGATAGCCAATGAACATACTTTCACACATATTATGCAAATGAGGGCGATTTTGCCAGTTAGAGCACTTCCTTTAATCGTACAGCTCTTACGGTTTTAGAGAAATCTCTCCAAGAGTTTCAAAATGATAGGTATTACGTCTCTGTGGAGTCAGTAGTTTTTACGCAAATTGTCATTAAAGATTTGAAGTGGAGAGAAATCCTGCACGCTGATTGGCTATGACGCTCGTGACGCAAATCTATGATAACTGAGACTCTCTTTGGGAATCGTCTGGGGTAGATTCTCTGGGTGGCGAAAGCATATCCACTACTGAAAACAACTATGATTTAACCGTTTCGGAAGTGGATGATAAGAGTTTGATCTGATTTTTTTAAAACGATTTTTTTTTAGATAATTGTAATTTAGAAAATGAGAATCCAACTGTTGGTCAATCTTGCCTTCATTGTGTTTAAATTTTATTTTTTGAAAAGTCGGATTTAGTCGGTTGTAATTTATTTAACTAGTTAGAGTTTAATTCTGGTAACTTGTTGAATTAATTAGTTGAATTCCTGTTTGGTCAGCCATAATTTCATTTTCAACTGACTCCTAGGTCTACCCCTAGGTCCCTATTGTATTTGGCACTGCATGCACTGCAAACCAATGAAAGGGACTGTGTGGTATAGTTTTTATCATGAATAAATTATTTGGAATATCTGTTCTTAACTCGAGCCATCACTTCTTTCTTAAAAGGTAAAGCCATGCCAACATGGCATCAGATGGCAGGCTTTGAGTCGGATAACAGTTCTTACTCTTGAGCAATTCTCTTAGTGCCTGACTTCTGGTATCTAGGTCCCAGAGCTACTACCAAATGAAGACATATTTCAAATTTGTTTTGTGATAAGACAAAATAAGATGTATTCACACTTAGGGTCTGCTATAACTATGATAACCAGTTCAACTTTCATTAATATATATTTAATTAAAATACTTTTTTTTGGGGGGGGGAGGGTTATGAACTATTGAAATGCGTGGCTTAAAATGCACTGGCTTAAAATGGGCTGGCTTAAATATGCACATCGACAACCGGTTTTGCTTGGTTTTTAGCAGCCCCACCAAATAGTAGAGAAGCCCCCATTCAGCCCCCCCCCCAACAAGTAAATCCTGTAGCCGACACTGTTCAGCATATCCACAAAATATGACATCAAGAAACCCATTGTTAAAATAATATATATAATAGTGGTAAACAAATTCTAACTAATCTGATGACGTCACAATGTGGACTGCACTCTTGAAAGACTATTGATTTTTCCGTGTGTACCTAAAATAAATCTGGGGGTCATTTTGGAGCATTTACGGGGTATTAAAACAAGAAAAAATGCTCGGACATCAAAGAAATTTTACATGAAAGTTAGTATCATCATGCTATGGAAGAATAATAAGAAAAACTTTTGGGCATATCCTGACTATAATGCTGGGTAACTTTGAAGCTTCTCACATTTTAGTGAAATTGAAAAGAAATACTTTCCAAGCAGTTTTGAAATGAATAATTTGTGGTGGGGTATTAATTCAGGTAGTGTATGAATATTGTTTGATTTGTAAAACTGATATCTTAAAGTATTGCATATTCTACAAATATGATTTTTTTTGAAAGTCTGAAATTACTGTGAAATAAAAGTTCCTATGATTTTGATTTGATTTATTAAACTAATTCATCGCTGTATATACAACGAATGTGTGACATACTATGAAATATCCAGAAATGACTTTATGAAATGGATATGAAGTGATGAAAATATTAGGATGGCCCACAAAAGCTTCATAGCTTATCTCCAATGGAAGACAGTTCTGATATCCCTCTCCATGCTCAGAAGTCACTGCAAGATACATGATAACAAAAAAGCCAAATGCGAAACACTATATATCAGTGCATCTAAACACATAGGCGTATGGGAGGGGGGCAGGGGTCACCCCCCCAAAAAGTTTGGGAGACACAAAAATTCGGGCAAAAAGGCTAAAAAATTCGGGCAGATGATTAAATAAAAACTATTGAAAATTAATGATTTCGAGCCAATTTCACCTCAAATGCTATTAAATCTAGATTTTGAAATTCGGGCAAATGTCGCTCGCCTCCCTAAAAATTACGCTCACCGTACGTCTATGACTACAAAACCTGGCAGCTCGAGAATTTTTCATAATATTAATATTTTCAAAGGAACTTGTATTGTTCATAAGTGAGTCCCAATTACAGATGATTTCATATTTGTAGACATAAGGACTGAATGTGAATTTTTTTCTAGGACATGTATTCTATAGGGAAAAGTGACATCAAAAAAATTATGACATCACTTTTCCCCATAGGATAGCATGTCCTAGAAAAAAAATGCAATTTCAGTTGTTATGTCTACAAATATGAAATCATCTGTAAATGACAACATTTCATCTTTCAAAGATAACAGCCACACAATGCAGTGCAGGGCAGTCACTCTCCTCGCAATGCTTTTCTATCACTCCAAAAGAACGCTTTCGCTCAAATCCTCTATAAGAACGTGTACCACTAGACTGTAAAATCCTCTATAAGAACGTGTACCACTAGACTGTAAAATGCACTGATTTCTGCAAAGGTGCTCAATTCCTTGTCTATTATCCACTTGCATTTAGTTATTTAAGTCATGATTCATTTCTCTGCTGTATCATGGACAATTTTGAACATCCCACTTCATGCCTACTTCTTTGCAATGAGTGCAATATTGGGCACTGTAGTCATTTTTTCCTGAACTTTCCAAAGGTTTGCCCATTGTATATTGCCCTTTATGCTTTGGTAAATAGTATAAAACCACACAAAATGATGCTCTAGAATATCCAAAACGTCCATAGTAAAAATACGATTTTCCTTAGCACAGCGTTTCTGTGTCTTTTCTGGCTTTTTTTTTTGTCATAAACACTCCATAAGAACGCGTCCTCAACTCAATAAGAACGCTTACCCTCAAGTAGAATGCTTTATGATTATCCCCCCGTGTGCTTGTAATAATATACAAGGATATGCAACTAAAGATGTGACATCACAGTCTTGGGATAAAGCAAGGTAGGACCAGTGCCGCGAGTTGGTAAAATTTCAGTTTTGGGCCAATATGCACATACATTTTAAGTCATGTCTCAGCCATAGGGATTTCTGAGCTTATAGATACTTATATTACTCATATAATATAAAGGGAGATCACCATTTTTGCAGTGTTGACACACCTATTTCAAGTTAATCATACGCATTCAAAATTGAGTCTATCACTCAGAAATTCTCCACATTTGTAGGAAAATACCCAGTCTTGAACATATGTAAATTTCATGAAGCTACTGCAAGTAGTTTTTCCGTACTGGTTGAAAGAGCAAAGCCTATTTTAGACTTCTCCAGGGCTTGGCTTGAGTCCTATCGGACGCCAGCAGTTACCAGGAAATCTCAGATTTTTTGTCATAAAATGACCTGGTCTTAAATAACCAGACCTGCCAGCACCATAAGTTTTTCAACAGATATTCCTTGACATAAAAGTCAAATGCTAAGTGCAATATGAACCTTCAGTACTAACAAGAATAACTTTCCCAGGCAAAATAAAATTTTCTAAGAGGTACTTTCAACTTTTGTCAGCCATTTTGAAAGTCATCCTGCAAAAGTACTGTGAGGGACCATAAAAATCGAAAAATCTCACTTTTAGTTAAACATTTTAACTTATTAATAAAAAAGATTTTTTTTCACTTGCTTGAGAAAATTCAGTGTCCATATTAAAGGCCCTAATCCTACAACAGCCTAAATTTGAGAAATTACTGGTCAGCTGACCATAGTGATGTCATAACCACAACAATAGCAACAATGGCCATGGTGACGTCACCAAAGCAGTTCAGGGCAAGATGGAGGACAGGGAAGATTTGTGGTGACTCAAAGCATGAAAAAAAAGATAAAAGGCTTTCCCACGAATTAATTTGTGAGTGACAGATGACCACTACTATTCTAAAACGAAGCTTGGGTACTATTCTCATCGGTGAACATCAAAAAAAGTCCACAGTTCCACACAAAGTAAGTGTTTTCAGACCAAAAATGATGAAAATTTGAGATTTTCTGGTAACTGCTGGTGTCCCGTAAGTCCTGGGAAAGTGTAAAAACTTGCGGATTTTGTTTGTCCTGTTCAACAGGAACCGCTTGCACTACCCAGACAAAATTTTACACAGTTTATGCACAGGTGTTTTTGGACAAATCTAGATAATTTTGGAATTAAAATATCAATATGTCTTGCCACAGGATGGTGTCAAAGTTGGCATGTTCTTTGCTAAAAATGGTGATTCCCCTTTAAGTTATATATACTTATATGTTTATTGGCCATGCCTTAGAAGCCCCTATGGTCTCAGCCCCCTGATGGAATTTTTGCCACTAGTATGGATTATACGAAAGGCAAAGATGTCTTCTTTCATGAGAATGGATGTAATTGGATTCATTTGTTACTGGTCTTGAAATAATGAGTGATACATGATTACAGTTAGGGAAATTTTTGGTGTCCTGTCTGGACACTGCATGTAAAATGTTTGCATTATAAGACTTCCAAATACAGGAAAATATATTAATTTAGGATCAAACTTGCAATGTATTACTGTTTCTGGCTTAGTTGGGCATCTTAGGAATACAGAAAAAAGGCAATTGGACATTTCTATATTTTTTTAATACACCTTTTGTAATCCTCAGTTGGCATGTCCCGGGTGAAGCTAAAAAGTGCAATGCGATTTTTGAAGCAACAGATAAACTATTGATCCAAACATTTTTGGAAAACTTCATATACCATTGCATTGCTCATGACCTTGTCCATCAGGAAAATATCACTTAAATTGGCTGAGGCTATGGTTCAAGAAGCTGTGATGGCTGAAGTAAAACTGACAACAGCGCGACGCTCTTATATTCTGCGAATATTTTGTGGGACCTCTCTTGTTCGGGCACTTCCTGATGAAGGCTTGTAGCTGGAATTCTTGCATTCTTGGTATTGTTATCATGCTCATGAGCCCGGCTTTGTACTAGTGTATAGAATAGGGTAGAAAGTCCAAGCCGTCATGGCATTAGAGCCCAATGTTTGAGACTGACAAAAAATGTGACACTCACACATTTTGTAATATTTATAAAGACCTTTTCTCTTTAAGCGCTTCTTGATGGCAGCTAGTTGATGGAAAGTTAACTTTTCTGATATGATTTTGCTGCTCATGAGCCCAGGTTTCTATTTGTTTGTAGAAAGTAAATGTGTACTATCATGATATCAGACACCTGTCTTTGTCACTTACAACAAATATGGTACTCTGACATTTTGTAAAAATGTTTGTTCAGACATGTCTTGTTCAAACGCTCTGTGATACAGACTCATCACTCAAATTTTCACTCTTTTGATATTGTGTTGTTGCACTTGAGCTTAGCTTTCCGTTGGTGTATACAATATGGGTTTTAGTCAAACGTATCATGGTATATAATAGCCCTGTGTTCATGGGTGACAAAACGTGCAGTACTTGCTTTCTGCATTGCCTGCTAAATCCACCATAGTATGATAATGTAAAAAATGAAAAATCTGTATTTTGCTTGTTACAAGCATATTATTCAACAGAACTTGTGCAAGTTTCATAGTGATATCTTGAAATGTTTTGCTGCAGAAGTATTTGAATAAACCAAGGTTCGTTTTGAATAAACTGCATTTAAAGTTAGTACTTTCTTCACATTCATTCTAAAATTTATTGGCATAATGTGGCCTAGTCGCTATAAAAATGCATTTACAACCCCAAAATTTTAGATTTTGAATCTACTAATACATAGAAAACATATCAGTGATTATTGATTTTTCGGCCAATTTGTCCAGAAATTCCAAATTTTACCAACTTGTGGCATTGGACTAGTACTAAGTGGATGAACACACAGAGCTCTATGAAAATGATAATAACAGCTGAATTCTTTGCTGAAAGGTTTGCCTTGTCATTACAGGTCATAACTTTCTGCCGGTCTATTTTCAGCTAAAGTTGTCAAAAAACAAAAGAATTGCTCAAGCATGACACAACTCAAAACTGGTCAAGTACAAAGTTGTCAAACATGTTTGACAACTTCGCACATGTTGCAGTGGTGTCGTGTTTGAGCAATCCTTTTAAGGGGCGTAATTTTCGCGGAAAATGTAGGGGGACATGGCAGTCACGTGGTCAGAATCAGCCGACGAATCAATGAATAACTATGTCAGTCCGCCTTTTTAATGCAGGTGCGCATGCGCAACTGCATTATACCAGTCACTTATAACCATATAATGGGTTTGTGGATTGTAACGTGCATCCCCCATATTGACATTTTCGTTTTCTTAAATCAGATTTTCTGTTAGTGGAGAATCCCTTGTTTTGTGCGCAGAAGCATTTTGGATTATGTATGGGTTATTTTTAGAAAGAAAATCGTATTTGTCAAAATATGGGGTAAAATTATTCATTTCTGCTGACAAAATGCGTCTGAAATGTACTTCAGGCATTCTATATACCTATTTTCGCTTACAAACGTGTTCTGTGCTCCATGTCCGATTACAGATTGCTTCTTAGATTGGTTTTGTGGATTGGATGGACCTTGATCTTGCCATTTGAATGTCGTTTTCAGATTTTCAAAAATGGAGAACATCTGCAACGGTGTGTATGAGTATTATGGGTTATGTGAAGGGTATTGAGAGACAGAATATTCTCATTTATATTGACAAAATTATTCCCTTCTGACAGCCGAAAAAATAAGAAATAGCATTTAATTTTTCCGTTTGTAATAAATGGAAAAAAGGCATTTGCAACAGACATATTTTACATTCTATACACCTATTTTTTGCTTTCAAAAGTCAAGTGTTTGTCACACCCGAAGTATAATCAAAGACAGTCTTGATCTAACCCACATTGATTTTTGGAACTGGGATTTTTTACCAAATCCTGAGGAGGACAGTATACATAATTGTAGACTTTCATATCAGCTGTCAGATTTGACCTTGACTTATTCAAGGCGATTTGCTTATTATACACAATATTAAAGTTTTTTAATTGACTCCTTTTATGTTGTGCATTTCAATAGGAATTGAAAAAGTTAAATACATAATTTGATTGATTTTAAATAACATCAAATGACTTATTAAAAATCTGGTGTGCATGAAGAGCTGCTACTTTGTGTATTAAAGAGAAAACGACAAAAATGGTTATTTTTTGCTTTTAAAGGCTTGGAAGTTTCAGAACTCATAAGCATATGAAAATATTTTGTCAAACGCAACCCGATATAAGAATATTCCACCTGCATTATGTAACCCGCGGGTTCTTGTTTATTGAATTTTGAACTTTTGTATGGCATTGTAATCTGCTGAAGCAGAAAGGTTGGGGACATGTCTCTTAGAAGAGCGCCCTACCAAATTGAGCCCAAGGGCCATTACCAGAACAGTGACAACACATTTTGTTTCACACAAAAAAGCGGGGGGGGGGACATTTCATATTATGTCCCCCGGGGTCAAAAATGTGGGGGGACATGTCCCCCCCGTCCCCCACCAAATTACGCCCTTGATCCTTTTGACAACTTTGACCAGAAAAAGTCCGGCAGACAGTCATGCTTGGTTGCTTCAAAACTTGTCATCTGAAGAGTGCAGGTTGCTTATTAAACATAACTTATAAACAAACTTACAGATTAGGATTTCACAGTTTCTAACAAAACCCCAAAAGAGGTAACATATTAATTTTGAAGAGAAGTTTCATAATTGTGATAAAAAAAGTGCTACATTTTACAAATTTTCCAATGTCTGGTATTGTCTGCTGGTCATTCAGACTGAGTCAGGAAGCAAGGTGGAGAGTATGAACAATAGATTGATTGAATGATGGGTGGGTGAATGATAGGGCTTTGCATCCTTCTTTTTTTTTTACAGGCTACTATAGTGGCTAGATTCAATAGGACAGGCAATATTAAGGGCCGACCAGATGATACTTGGAGTGGGGCTATGGATTTTTGGTAAAAAAAGACACATGGGACTGAAAAAATGTTACTTTGATCAGTACATGAAAGTAAAAACAATGTTTCAACCTTCAGTCATGGTATTGAATCTGACAATTGCAAGAAAAGTTTGTCCTGGGGTTCAAATTCATAATCTGGTTGTTCACTGATAGAACAAAGCATGGCAAAGAATGAAACATCCGTCTGAAGTGGGTAGCCCAGAGCCGGGATGGGGCACAGTTTCTAGATGTTAGCAGTCAAGGATGCTAACACTGAGCTACAGCTGCTGAACGGCCAGAACCAGTAGTAGAACAGCAGGAAGGAAGAATTCTGAAGAAAGAGAGGAAGGAATACAGGCAGCCTGTGGCAGGATGAACGAAAGCAGGAAAGGAAAGAAAGAAAAGAAAGAAGGATGAATAAGAGGACTGATTAAAGGAAGGAAGGAATATAAACAGGAAATATCTAGATATAGATATATTGGACGCCATTGGAAAGATTGATGATTGCGGTTTTACATCCTGTATTTATGAAATTGATAGCCTAATTATTACAGGGGAGTGACACAGTAATAGGGTGATTGAAACTGCTATCCAACATAGGTCTAGGTGACCCAGCCATATCCGAAATTGATCCCTGACCCCAGTGATTGGCTGCGCATTGCATTACCAGCCTACCACCATGAGGTCACACTACCCCTGTCTGGAGATAGATAGATAATGTGCTATACCAACTTAGCTAACCCACCCTCTCTCTTTAGAGACAGATAGTTAGATAATTACATAGTTAGATAGATAGATAGATAGATAGATAGATGGATAGATATATAGATAGATAGATAGATAGATTGATTGAATGATAGATAGATAGATAGATAGATAGATAGATAGATAGATAAACTGATAGATTGATTGATAGATAGATAGATAGATAGATAGAAAGACAAACTGATAGATTGATAGATAGATAGATAGATAGATAGATAGATAGATAGATAGATAGATAGATAGATAGATAGATAGATAGATAGATAGATAGACAGACAAGCTATGACATTTATCATATAAATGCTAAGTACTTTTGTAAGTCTATTTAATTATGTCAGTTAATCCAATACACTTGGTAAAACATCTTTTGCTTGGAGTTATCATAATTATGCTCCATTGAATTTGCTAAGTAAACAAAATTGCTCAGAAAATCTCAATCTGAGACTCAACAAAACAATATATGTTTTTATCTTCATTCTTCACTGAAAACAGGCACATTTTCTGCAATTAAGCTTATTTTCCTCACTTGATTCAGTTTTTTTTGGGGGGGGGGGTATTTTTTCGGTCCAGGGCTTAACATATAACGCAGGGAACAACTGAACTATTTAACTCGGTGGATGATTGTCTGTGACACCGTCCTAGTGAGTGAGACATCTGAGCCAGTCAGTGTCAAAAACAAAATAAAGCATTAATGCGCACATGGTTATGAGGCACTTGTTGCAACTTTGCCAAAACTACAGACGTCATGACAAGTTTGTCAAACTTGAATAAACCCCTGAGTACAACAGTAGAATTAGGATATTTGAGTCAAGAATGATTGGTGATGGATGCCTTTTATCAAAGTGTGTTATTATGCTTATTCTGATATTATATTAATTGGGTTTGATGGCCATCTCCATTCCTATTAAAAGGTACAAGATATATCAAGATGAAGTATCAAAACTTTTAAAAGATTGGATTCATTTTAAATTAAAATATTTCTTGCCATGATTTAAAGAGTCAGATTTATCACTGCTTATACTGGTATCAGGGAGATAGAAGATAAACATTTTACTTCCGAGGACAGATGCATATTTACTCGGCTACTGCTTTACTCAGGTGAATATTTTGTCACTGAAAATTAATGTGAATCTTTTTTAAAACGTAGAAAAGAAAATGTGATAGTTACAGAATTGATCCAAATTGTATTTTAAGTTCCACATAACTTAGATCAATTTGAAACCAGATAAGTGTCAGCTGCGAATGAATATTCTTATTTCATGATGTATTGTCAATTAATAATTAGTTGTTATACTAATTCATTAGCTATTTATTAAAGATTATTTTTGTTGTATGTCCATGATTATTGATGTGTCTTCTCCTGTTGCAGGGTGACCACTATTACTGCTGTTATCGATATATTTGGATTCATCCCGCACTTGATTATATGCTGGAATCTGGAGAACTGACTGAAGATGAGGTGAAGAAAGAATACTCTCTGTACGCAGACACCATGAAGTCAATTCTACGTGATCCCATTTACCACAATCATGCGCTGGTTTTAAACTGCAAAGATTATTCCACTCTGCCAGATGACCTTTGTGATCTGATAACAAAACAGAACAAGCAACCACCACTTCGCATTGACACCAATCCCAGGAATCAAGGTGAAGTACATCACAAGTATTTATTCCTTTTAGTTACACTGTGCCTAATGAGAGCGGTATATCTGTAAAGATAGTAATGTAGGGGAGAGCGGGGCACAGTGAGACGGCAGGCACAGTGAGACAAAACCCGTAGCATCTAGCTGGTACTGTTTACAGATAAACCCTCTTTCGTATAGTACAAAAAGTAAGTAAGTGAGAGACTGTCCTATACCCTGAATACCTACACAGCATATCGAGAGTGGAATTTCAATATTTTGGTTTTTAGTTAGTACAAGTAAATAATTTTGCCAAATGACTTTTTGTTATAATTCCCAAGAAAAATTGTATAATTCAAATGAATTGACAGGGATTCAAACCTTGATTATTTGTTCTGGTTTCGTGAGATGATGAAACACATTACAGGCATCCAGTCCACAGGATACAAAAATTTTATAAAGAGAACTGCGTGGGGCACAGTGAGACAGTTTGAGGCGGGGCACAGTGAAACATCACAAAATAAGCTCGAAACGACCTGAATGTAATGCATGCAATTCACTATAAAAAAACAAAATGCCTGCTATTAACTACTGATTTTAGTGAATCATAATATTATGCAAAAGGAAGCATCAGAAAGAATTTTGATTAGTATGGAACAGGTGCAACAGGTTAAATAAGTCGTGCATGTGTCCTGTGCGATGACGTTTCGAAACATGCTCAGAAAAAGACCTAAAAAATCATCTAGCCAGCTGCTTTTATAAGAGTACAGTAGTTTCTGTAGTGCTCAGCAATTGATAGAACAATTCCGCAGGTCCTGAGCTGAGGATCCCTGGTTTTGGAAGCAGATGCCCTGTCTCATTGTGCCCCACCTGCTGTCTCACTGTGCCCGCCCACGGGGCACAGTGAGACACTTAACGAGCATGGACGTAACTCAAAATTTCTCCAAACCCTAGGAACTTGAAACTACTAGACAATATACCCATTGTCATTATCTATAATGTGGACCTGATCTCATTTAACTCATCACTGCTAACATTTTGGAACACTTGAAAATAAAAAAAGTGTCTCACTGTGTCCCGCTCTCCACAAAAGAGGGCAGCAATGTTATATGCTACCAATCAGGGCAGCCATTACACCCAGAGACATTACAATCACCCCCTAAAATCATTTTCTTAATTGTGTTCCAACTTCTTCCTTAACACAGGTAATTTTGATCTGGAATCTTGACTTTTTTTTTAACTGATTGATTGCCTAGCAATGTTCTGGTGAAAATTACCTTCCTGAAATTGTTTTTTTTTGTATTCTAGTTTGAAAAGGCTATTTGAAGATGTAAATTTTGCCAAAAGACAAAAGGGGTCAACTTTAATAAGCCCTGGCTCAGTCCTGACACTTAACACCAGCCCCAACTTGCAAATATAGGAGTGTAAAATTCGACATATCTGAGAATTATTTAATTTGGTAATTTTTGTCAGATCTGGACAATTTTTGTTGTGGAAGTATGCAAAAATTGTGTGTCCCATGTGATCAATAAATAGATAATAGACCATTAAAACTCTTCAAACATTGCATTCGGGAGGATTTTTAGATAAATTCATGGTTATTTGCAGAGCAATGATTGACAGTGTTTGTAGCAAAATCTTGGTAGATAATTATGTTTTTGTTTTGCTACCAAGTGATTGAGCACCAGAATAGATTGTGAGAGTTGAACTATTTTGGAATAATTATTGATGCCATAGTTGAGATAGTTTGCCAAACTTGTGAAAATTATGTTATATATGATATAGCATGTAATGTAGCACAAGTATTTGTTGCCCTCTGTGATTTGGTTTCATCTGGTGGCTTTAAGGACTTGCTAATTATTGTCAATGTAAGCTACATGAAAATCACTGATTAAAACAGTATACCTAATTTTACTCTAGAAATTTTCCTCATCTGAAAATTACTGCCAAAACCATTTTCAGGTATTTTGAAATTTACATTTTTTTCTGCAATATTTGAAAATTTGGGACTGGTGTTAGTGTCAGGACTGAGCCAGGGAGTTTTGAAGTTGGGCCCTTATGACACAATTTACATCTTCAAACTTGAATATCATGTAGACTTTTCAGTAAGGTGATTCTTTTTCCGAATCATTCAAAACTGAATTAATATATTCAGCATATTTATCATTTTGGTATCTTTTACGCGGTTGGTACTCAGTAGTTTCATACATATTAGGGTTTTCGTTTCAACACAAATGATAAATTTGTCATGATGTCATGAATAAGCTCTATGAAAAGTTTGATTGTTTATGCCAGGTAACAGATATGGGAGCAGTGACACTTAAAAATAGGTTTTGTTGACATGGTGATAACATGGGGTACAATCATAGAAGGGCACAGAAAATAGTATCAAATTAAAGTTAAGACTATCTGCAAACAATTCACTGAATATTTTTAGATTTTCAAGGATTGTTTGTGTAAACATATTAAAAGATTTGTTAAGAATAGTGAAAATTATGTGATTGCCTAATAAAGAATGTCATATATGCCAGTGAGAGACTTTAGAAATAGCACTGCTATAACTGGCATACCACAAAAGATATTTTTACACTAAAATGACCTTTCTGATGTAAATACATCAAAAGATATTGAAGTTTAAAGGTTTTTGGAAGTTGTAATTTCATTGAAACCTGTTGCCATGGAAACAATTGTGTTTCCATTTCCCAAACTAGATTTTCAAGTAAGCACCTTCCTTGACTACTTGGATTATTGAGGAAGTGGTACTTCCTCCTTGTAATTGTCGGAGTTGTGAAAATGCTGGAGTTGGAGGATGAGATCTTTTGCTCAGTTTTTGGGTTTTCTGGGGTGGGTCCATTTAACCAACACAAAGTGTCGGCATTGACTGTTTATCTAATTAAACTTCACATGTGATTTCTCACGATGTCATCCTTGCTTGCAAAACTTGAGATTTCTTGCTTGCAAATTTCCACAAATAGGACTCGGGAGATTCATTTTTGCATTGAATTCCGCGCTGTCAGGGATTCCTTCGTCAGCTTACTTCCGTTTTGTCTGCTTTGTTTGATGCAGGACGATCCAGATTTCCCACCACTTTCAGCTAACAATTTTATGTGTATTCAATGCATTTGCATTCATAATATCCCAATCAGACCTGTTAATTGCTGCCCCTATACTCCTTTTCAACTTCCCTTTCAAGTGCACTTCAGTTTGACACCTCCAACACCAATTTGACACGGTATCAAGACAAGTATTAGACACGCCAACTCGTAGACAAACCAATTGGTAGACGAACATTAATTTTGCTTATGTTGTTTTTTAATCAACTTGTTATAAAGGGCAAAATAATCAACAAGATAAAAAAAGATAACTTTATTAAATTATAAAAAATTCATTGTATTTCTTGTATTCAGCTAATTTTGGTCAACTTAAGGAGGCAGTGACTAAGTTGAGTTTACAATTGAAAACAAAATTCAACATTCAACAATTATAGCAACTTTTGATATCACGGAAATATTGATTGCAATCTATGTGGCAAAAATAAAGTGACAACAGAATAGCAATTTAAAATTGTGTTGAGCACTCTTTGTGTGTATCTGTAATCAGATACTTTGAAGATTTGCGGTCATTGGTGTTTTAAAATGCCTTTTAACATTGTCTACGAGTTGGAGAACCAGTGGCGGATCCAGACACGATAGTCTAGGGGGGGGGCCGGACGTGTTTCGGCATTCGCGGGCCCGCGTTATCGCACTTTTTCTTCAAAATGCTATTATTAATCTTGGTGGTCTAGGGGGGGGCCGGGCCCCCTAGGCCCCCCCTGTATCCGCCACTGAGAACCTTGATATTGTGCTGCCTATGAGTTGGTAGATCCTAAAAGAATGCTGTCTATGACTTTACTAGAATTCTTTTGACACTCCGAAGTCCAATTAATGACTAGGGGAGACCGGGGCTGGTTGTCACAGGGGCAGGTTGTCACAGTGTGTAAAACTTAAACATGCTACTATTTCTATATAAAGCATACAGGAGCACTGCCATTCTGTATGAATGGCAAAAGGGAGTCGACTTAAACCTATCTGGTGAATATATACCTATATCAATCGAAATCTTGATGTGATATTGGACATTTTTTAAAATTCAGAATTCGGGGCAGGTTGTCACACTTTCGGGGCAGGTTGTCACACTTTTGGTTATGAGCTCAAATGCAGGAAGTGGAACTCTGTAGGGCAAATCTTGACCAAGAAAAGTTATTTTGGACATATGAGGAATCCTTTACTTGCCAAGTGAAGACCTTAACAAACATGCTACTGTGTACAAGAGTGCTGCAAATGAAGGCTTACCAATCAGTAGGAAAGCATTCTGATACGGAGTAGGATTTTTACGATTTTTTTGGAAAATTTTACATATAAATTTGAAATCGATTTATTTAAACACAATGCAATATCTGCATACATATTCAGTCATCAATAGCATGTATAAAGCACACATTTATATTTGTGTTAGTTTTTTTGGTTTAAAAGCCTGGTCCTAATAGGTAACAACCAGCTCCAAAAAGTGTGACAACCTGCCCCGCCTTTTTGTGACAACCTGCCCCGACTGATGAAAATTCCAAAAACGGGCCGTTGTTATCAAAATTTTCACTATTTGTTCTAATGATGATTTAAAGAAATGTTTATACGGTAAGTGTATTAACTGTATCTTTTTCAACAACTATTTGATAAAGACTAGCATTGCATGCAAGTTAAAGGTAAAAAATTACTTTTTGTGACAGGAAATTTCTAACAGTCCGTGTGCCTACCAGACTCCCTTCCAGGGGTCAAGATTTTTCAAAAAGACTCCAGAGGGTTATAAAAGCAAAAACCAATGATTGGTTGAGCTGTGTGACTCCATAGTTTAGTGCAATAAAAAGTGTGACAACCTGCCCCTGTGACAACCAGCCCCGGTCTCCCTTATTGTAACTAGATTGCTATTTCTCTTCACATTCGTTTACCTAAATTAAACTTTGGCATCTTCAATTACTCAACTGTAAAATTGACGTCTCTTACAAATCATCCAAGTTATGTGAACTCCATTCCACATAAGTGCATGCCTCTACATAGAAGATAGAGTGCATACAATGTGCGGCTGCAAACCCTTGCCATCACCACTCTCACAAGTCATGCCACTAAATTTAATGTTTATAAAATTCTTTATCAAAAACCAAATAAATCCCACATATTTATGTATCAATTAAATTAGCCATCTTAATTAACTGCCATTCATATACAAGGTCAAAGTCAATCATCTTTCAGTAAAACTACTGGGCTGCCTTTCATAAATCAAACAGTTGGTCAATTAATTTTTTCATCACTTCTCTGTAATTCAATTTAGTTCTCAAAGTAGTATTTTTTCGGGCTTGATGTCAAGTGATCATTCATTGGTCCACATATAGTACTTAGCAAACATCAACACATCCCATTCATCCTCCATTCATCAGTATAAATTGATTTATTTTCATATTTCAACCATCTTAACAAGCATACATAGTATGCAGAATCCCCATCAGAAATTACATGCAGCACAAAGCACAAGTTGTGTCCACCACTCACTAGGTGGCAGACTGCTCCAGACTGGGAGGAATGACCCCTGGTGTGCAAATTTGACAAAATGTTGGCTTGACTCAAAATCAGAGCAGCATGCTTTAAATTCCTCTAGGGTTCTCAATGTGATTATAATTGCTGATTTAAAGTTAGATTTGACATCTTCACACCACTTAATGTATGTTCACCAAGATTCATGTACATACATGGTGCGGTCTTTCTGATATTTGATGGATGCCATTAATGGATATCAAAACTGAATGCCCTACGGCACAGCTGTGTGGAGATAATCATGTTTTTCGATCTGATTTCATCAGATCGAAGTACATTATCATTTCGTATTTAGTCTGATGATGATGATGGTGATGATTAAGACTAAGACTGAGATAGTGATAGTAAATTTCCAAGTGCTCTCACGCATTGGGATTTTGATGTATATGAGCCAAATTTTACATGTGCATTTTATAGACCAACCTACATAAAGTAACAGGCTCGTTTTCTTTTAATGTCATTGAGGCCCGAGGGAGGTAGTCGCAAAAATACAATTTTCAATTGCTCTCACGGAGTCGGCTATTGATGTATAAAAAGCCAAAATTAACATGTGTATTTTAGTGGCCAACCTGCATCATGTTACGGTCTCGTAAAACAATATTTTTTGCTTATTATATTGCTAGGCTGGGGGTCACCACAGAGGGAGGTACATTGAAAATTCTATATTTCACACGGCCCGAGGGGGTCATCTCGGGGGAGGGGGATAGGGGAGACCGGGACTGGTTGTCACAGGGGCAGGTTGTCACACTGTGTAGAATTTGAACATGCTCTATTTCTATTTAAAGCAAATGGGGGCACAGCCAAATGAAAGTCAGTAAAGGAGTAACTTAAATCTATCTGGTGAATATATACCTATGTCATTCGGACATTTTTTAAAAATTCAGCACTCGGGGCAGGTTGTCACACTTTCGGGGCAGGTTGTCACACTTTTGGTTAAGAGTTTGAATGCAGGAAGTGAGACTGTGTAAGTCAAATCCTGAATGAGACAAGTTATTTTGGACATGTCAGGAATCTCCTACTTGCCCAGTGCAGACCTTAACAATCATGTGACTCTGCATAAGGGTGCTACAAATTTTGACTTATCAAGGCAACAGAAATGCATTTTGATAAGGAAGAGGGTGAGTGCAGACTGTAGAATTTTTCTGCAAATTCCTTTTGAAAATTTGAAATAGATCTATTTAGACGCTATACCTTTTCTGCTTACATCATCAATCATTAGTAGAATGTACTAAGGACATGACAATTTAATATCCATGAGAGCGAGACAACCTGCCCCGAAAGTGTGACAACCTGCCCCGAAAGTGTGACAACCTGCCCCGAAAGTGTGACAACCTGTCCCAGAAAGCGTGACAACCTGCCCCAAAAGTGTGACAACCTGCCCCAAAAGTGTGACAACCTGCCCCGAAAGTGTGACAACCTGCCCCTGTGACAACCAGCCCCAGTCTCCCCTACTCGCAAATACAATTTTTTTTTGATAATTATATTGCTAGGCTGGGGGTCACCTCAGGAGGAGGTATATTGAAAATTCTATATTTTGCAAGGCCCGAGGGGGTCACCTAGGCCGGGGGAGTACTCGCAAAAAAAAAATTGTTTGTTTTGCTAATTATATTGCCGGAGAGGGTCAACTCGGGGGGGGGGGCACTCGTTAAAAAATTTTTTTTTTTTTGGTAGTTGTATTACTAGGCTGGGGTCACCTCGGGGAGTACTTGTTCCATGTAACACAGTGACCAAATGGCAAAGGTTCTCTCATAACAGAAATTCATTTGTCACTTCTTCTTCGTAAAAGCTAACCATTTACATTACTCCCACCAAGTCAATTTTCAAAAAATTATTTCAGCTCCGATCGAAGAACATTAATTTTAGCACCGCGCCAGTTCTAGTTAACTATTATATGTCCATATATATAGGCCTATAAGATAGATAGATAGACATACATATATGGGGGTGTTGCCATCATAATCACCCTGCACTTTCCTTGATTTCCCCAATTACAGTCTTGCCCTTATAATGGGTAATTCTAAAAGGCCTATATTGTGGTCGGAGAATGTATAGATCCCTGAATGGTCCGCACTGGGGGCACGTACCCCCCCCTCCCACTTTAGGACCCAATAATACATAAAATGTTCCTTGAAATTACCGTAGACAAGGTGCCCCCATTCTCCCGCTGGCAAAGTCACCTGAGCGCTGGCACAGCTCGCTTCGCTCAAGCGGTAGTGGGATATTGACATTGTGAAGATGAGGGGCCCCGGGCCCTGGTGCCCCCCCCGCACTTTTTGAAGCGTTCCGCCACCTCTGTCTGCAGGACCTGCATGGTCCACATTTTACACCAAAACAGCAGTGTAAATGTAACGGGGATTCTGATTGGTCACAAAGTATAGATCTTTAAACACAATAGGCCTAAACTTGTGCCGTCCAAGTTGAAGGGCCACCAGGCCACTACTTCCTTTCATTCCTGGTAAAAGGATGTTGTATGTATCTCATAGGATAACACTGGCAGAATTTGTTTACAAAGTAACACGCAACATTTTACCTCCCCTTGATAGTTCTTTTTTCATACGACAAGTAACAAGATATGATAAATAGATAGATAGATAGATATGGGAAGTGCAGCCCTCTAAGCCCAGTTCTGGGCGCTCACGAGGGTTGATTGATGAGATGGGAGAGAGAGCGGGAGTCCTCAACATGTTACACATTTACCCCATGTGAGGGATCTTTTACTTGCCCAGCATAGACACTGATACAAGGGGCCGCTAGACCGGCAGCCCAGGGTCTCTAGCCTAGTCGAACGAGGTACCACTAACGGAGCATATGGGTATAAAGGGAATAATAAGGCGCACCAGAAAACCCATTTCTGGCGCGGCGTATCGGTCGCGTTTACCCCTGGCGGCCATTTTCCAAGATGGCCGCCATAAAAATAAGTGCATGCAGTTTTTGGTCTAGATCTTTAATGGCTTATCCGATTTCGATAATTTTTGGGTCAAAATATATGTATTTCAATATTCCCAATGCAATGTTGTCATAAAAATTTCAATATTATAAGCGTTTCATGCTGTTTTTAAGGATCAAATGCAAAAAAAGTGAAAAATTTGGAAAAAAATCAAGATTCTCTGGCAAAATAAGGCATCATAGTCAATGAATGGTTGGTTTTAGGGTAAAAATAACATCATAAAAAACTTCCTGACATACAGAAATACCAGAAACCATGTCTTATTTATTGCTCTGTGACATTTAGTGATGAAGATATTCCCATTTATATGACTGGTCACGTCAAGTGAGAATTGTGACGTCACAACATCACTTATCAGCATTCACGAATAAATGTGTCTAATTTGGCATAACTCTCCAACAGCTTATCAGATTTTAATAATTTTTGTGTCAAATTATATATTTTTCAATATGCCCAATCCAATGGTGATGCCAAAAAGAAGAAATTATGAGTATTTTATATTGTTTCTTATGATCATTTGTCAAAAATGTGAAAAATTTGGGATTTCTAGGCAAAGCAAGGCTTATGACTTGCATTATTGACTTTGACACCCAGGCAGACAGAATCATTTGAATAACAATGTATTATTATAAAAAGGTAGAGAGCATGATAACGACATGAGATGAGTTGTAAATACAGATGATGAGGAGACCCACCAAAAACCAAAAAATATTGTTGCTGCTGGTTGGCCACTTGATGATTGTAATGTTAATTTTAGAGTAAAAATATGCCACCTTTCATCAATTTCACATGTTCCAAAATAGCAAGTATGTCTGATTTGTTGCTTTGTCACTTTCGGAGATGAAGATATATTTATATTTTTGTGAGCAACCAGGTCAAGTAAAATTGTGACGTTGTGACATGATATTTCCGCAGTTTTGCATACATTTGTCTTATCAGGTGTGAATCATTAAAACATATCAGATTTTTATAATTTTCAATTTAAATACGTATATTTATGCATGCCATATTTAATAGTTTTAGGACAATTTGTCAATTTTAAGTAGTTTATGCTGTATCTTTTTCCATGGTAAAATCCAACAAGAATCTACGGATTGCTAAATGGAGGTGGCGTGTTGTCAAGTTCAAATCCTCTGAATCCAGCAGATAATTTGTCGAGCACTGCTATAAGTATAACTATTCAGATAGATATGGTTCTTAAGACATTGATAAATAGATAGATAGATATTAGATAGATAGATATTAGATAAATAGATATTACAAAGATATAGATAGATCTAAATAGATAGATATAGATAGATAGATATCAGATAGATAAATATGGTATGCACATGTGCAGCCATTTAAGAGGAGTGGGTCCTTAGATTGATCAATGAGATGGTAGATAGAGCAAATGTCCTCTAGGCCTATACGTTACACGTTTACTCCATTTGAAAAAGATTGAAAGGGCCTATGATTTAACATCTCATCATTAAGTGCTTAATTCATCTTTAGTCAAAAATGTTAAATAGCCTTAAAACTGTCAATATGGTAAAACAGTTAACTGTTAGATTAACAGTTAACTGTTCAGTTGACTCAAGTGTCATTTCAATGCTATTTCAAACAGTTAGCTGTTACAGTTAACTGGCTGGAAACTCTAGTTCGCAGCTGACATTAAATTGGCAATCGCTGGTTTCAGTGTCTGTAGGGCAATTAAAGGATCTCTCACATAGGATAAATGTGAAGCATGTGAGGACTTCTGCTGTCTCCCATCTAATCAATCAACTCTTGTGAGAGCCCAGAGCTGCCCTTAGAGGGCTGTACCTACCATATCTCTCCATCAATCTATCTATCACTAATTATGCTGGTCTATACACCTGTAAATTAGTGTACCACTGCCAGCTAACTTGAAGAGTGCCAAAATGACCAACTCAGTTTATCAATCTAGACTTTGCAAAGAGTTCAAATCCCATGTCTAATTGGCATGGATATTTTGGACCGATGGATGGACCATTTGAGCTGTATTTATGTGGGGTAATTACAGGGGAGGACACAGCAATTAAGCGCAAAGGATGATTGAAATTCCTTTCCATCACAATTTCAAGGCCCAGTGATTGGCAAACCAGTGCATTACCAACTGAGCTTACCCATGTTGGACCATGTCACAAATTATAACACAAGTACCAAATTGCATCCTATTGCTCTTGCTTACCAAACCCTTTTGATAAATCTGTAATCTATCTATCTAACTATTGTAATCAGTGTAAGCTACCTATTTCATCTTTATGATCTATCCACCTAATTCTTGCAATCCACTCCAGCACAGCCTCTGCTAAATACAGCAAACCACTCCCAAGACTGAACCGATCAGCACAACTTCATGTGATTAATTCATGTTTAACTTCAAGACTTTTAGGAAAATGGCCGCTGAAGCTCAACCGTAAGGCCAGAAAGTTATCACTTCTGGATAGATCCAGATCTGCATGGATATCATGCTGATTGATGTAAAGATTGAGTGTGATACCTCAAAATTAAGGTCAAAATTGGCTGTGAAGATGTGAATCAAACTAGAGTCTCTAGACATTGTTGAATCTGAAAGCATTATGTCAATTTATGATAATTTGACATATCAAACCTATTTGTCTAGGATAGATTCTCCGGGTGGTGCAATTTATCTAATTCATAAAATCCATCCATTCTATCTGTCCAGGGCTAGAAAAACTTTGATGAAATACGATAACATTGCCCATGAATTATCGCGAATCAAGCCTCCATATTTCCAAGTCAGAAATTTGGACCATTTTTCAAAAATTTTAAGTGAGATTTAGAGATTTCCAGGCCATGACATGCCCGAATTCCCTACTTTTCCAGCCATGCTGTATATCTAGCAGTATTTATCTATCCATTTATCTAGCAAGCAATCTGTCGATAATTGTTCCATCCGTCAATACATCCTACACTATATTTAACTGAAATACTTGGAAATTTGTATAACTATTGAAATCTGATCTCCTGTGACCTAGTTTTATGATAACATAAATTCCAAGGTCAGTAAACTGAGCAATAAACATCCAAATGTCACAATGACATAGTTCCAGGTCAGCTCATTTCATACACAGAACACACATGATTTACATAATTACAGCTGATTTGCATACACAAACACAATTCACATAATTTTTTAACGGTGCATCCAATCAAGATTCAAAGCAAAGGAAGTCTTGTCCAAATTACAACATGCCTGCGTTTCATAACTGTGTCAGATACATGCTCTATAATCAAGTTATACTTATTTCTTTACTCCAAACATCTCCGAACAAAATGGCCAAGTTAGGGCCCAAAAGACATTCTGAAAATGCTCAAATTTCCCACCACAACTTCCATTCTCTCATTGTGACTGCATAAATGGAGATCGGTACTCACCTCCACTAAAAATGTGAAACAACGAAGAAAAAAAAATCCCGGCCTGCCCCAGCCCGCCCCGTGTGATAAATCTCTGACCCACAGCAGCCCACACTCGCAGATACTAGGCCCATCTTTTTCTAATCTTACTCTGTCAGTCTATCTGGGCACTATCAAATCAAACTAGTGGACGTAACCGCGAGCGGTAACAAAACTTCACCTACTGAGGTACCAGTAACTCGAACAGACACAAGTAGATGAGTAAGTAAAAGGTACATGGAAAAGTACACAGGCATCATACATAATTATGTAGCATGCATACAGACAAGAATACAAAGATGTTTCCTGTACATAGAGTACATGCAAGTATGCACAGAAAAACGAGTACATAAACCAGTTCATGAACCATACATGAACCAGTATATGAACCAGTACATGAACCAGTACATAAACCAGTACATGAACCAGTACATCCACCAGTACATCCACCAGTACATCCACCAGTACATCCACCAGTACATCCACCAGTACATCCACCAGTTCATCCACCAGTTCATCCACCAGTTCATCCACCAGTTCATCCACTTCAGGGTCATGTGATCTCTTTGACCATCAGAAATACATGAAATTTTAAGGGTCCGGCGATCTTTTAATCTACAGTGCATTTCTATCAATTAACACTGATAGAAAATAGTGTTTTGTTTAAATTTAAGGCATAGTAGAACTCTACTGGACTAATAAAATGAATTTAACTGAATGAATTCTAAAAAATATGCAACTGGGTTGATTACTAATGTATCATATCACCACAATTTTGTGAATTTACCAGTTGCTGTTATATTAATTCAAGTTCAATTTTATGTAGAATTGCCAGATCTAATTCTTTAATTTGAAATATAAGAGCAATGATTTTTTTAATAGATTGTACAGTTGATCCATATCTCTGCATGCTTCTACTCAATTAATCTCAAAAGTAAGTTTATTCAAAATGCTACAATCATATATTGTGTTAAAAATCAAATGAACAATATTTAATATGACATGGTTATTTACTATTAGTTGACAATGATAATAAAACCTTGAGAAAACATACCTTAATTCCTGTTCCCATGTCAAGTATTCCCTTGGAAGTGAAAAAGCAGGTCAGCATACATATTATACTGCAAGAATGTCCATTTATCACATGGAACTAAATTTAGGTTACATGAACATATGTGTGAGTGAACATGAAACACCTTGCAGCAGTCCTGTTTGATGTTAACTGTAAAAGGTAGCTGTTGTCAGTAACTTGTTTATACTTAATTTTTTCCTAGAAGTTAACTGTTATCAATAACTTGTCGGTACTTAATAGTATCAAGGTGGGGTTATTCTTAATTTTAATGGCCCATCTATTTATTTAAAGATCATCATTATGTTCAATTCCATACAAGTGGTTTTACTTATTTCTTATTGTGTCGGACCAGTGTGGGTTGATGTGTAAGAATGCGAACCCAAGCCCACACTGGACATCTGTTGGGTTCACAACACCCAAGGTTGCTAGGCCTGAACTCCACCAGAGAATAGAAAGTTTATCTGCAGCTATCTGTCTGAATGAATGAGAAATATGATAGAATAGAATAGAACATAACAGAATAGAATAGAATAAAAAGATATGAGATTACATGAGAGGAGAGGAATGTATGTGTTGTGTATCCGGTCACTGTGTGAAAACTCCAGTCAGTATGCGAATACATTGCACTTATTCTCTTCTAGTTCCTGTCTATTAAATTAAATCTTTATATATATATAATTAAGACTCATATAACGGTCTTGTTTATGTGAAATTTGAGATATTTTGACTGGTGGCCCCTTGGTAGCGGCGCTTGGGAGCATTAGAGGGGTCTCCAATGTGCTTATTTTGTATGGGACAAATAAATTATCTGAATCTGAATCTATTCCCTGGCAATGCAGGAAAAAACATGACATTTTAAGGGTCAGGAGATCTTTTAAACCGTCATAGCTACGACAAAATGTTCAGAAGAAGAAAACTAGGGGAGAATTTGGCCTTTTCAAATCTGTTTACCGATTCTCTGTATCTTAATTAGGACCGGAGTTATCACAGATTGAAATTATGGTACAATTCAGGAATAAAATACCTGAATAAATGTAGTTTTTAATTTAAAATCACTGTATAACCAAAACAGTTCAATGAAAACATACATAATTAGCCAGGATAATGTAAACAGATGCAAGAAATAGGTCCAGACAGGTCGATAAAAAAAGGATGATTTCTTCTTTATCAAAATATTGATATATTGTGAAAATTTGACAAAAAACATGAAATTTTCTGGGTCCGGCGATCTTTTTAACAGTCGCAGCTACGACAAAATGTTCAAAAATGAAAACTAGAGGAGAATTTGTCCTTTCCAAATCTGTTTTCAGATTCTCTGTATCTTAATCAGCAACGGAGCTACGGCCGTTTGAAATGACGCCATCTTTGAGAAATGTGAAAAAAAATGTGTTTGTTTTTCGCCTTTTTGACCTTTGGTGTGCAACGTAGGTCAATTCGAGGACCTTGAAAATTTACAGGAAGCCTCTAGAGTATTGTAGCAAGTATGTTTACAATTTTTGAAACAATATCTTGATTCCTTCTCTGTTAAAAAAATATGAAATGTCAAAAATGTAAAATATTTTGTCATGTTTGACCTTGAGTTTGACCTTGAAAAACATTTTGTAGGTCAAAATGAATATGATTTTCATAATGGCATTATATAAAAAAGGGGGGGTCAGCCATGCATTGTAACCCTGTACAATCAATTTCCGTGTCAAGAATGCGGAAATGTGTCATTTTTTAACATTTGTCGGTTAGCAATATTTAAAAAATTTTCATAAATCCGGGGACAGAGGTAATTAAAATATGATTAGATATTATGAATAAACAGGGCAATGTCCATCTGTCTTCTGTGAATCACGCTGATATCTTAAAAATAACATGGTAAAAAAAATTGATGAAAATGGCACCTTTTCAAACTTTTTCGGGTCAAATGACCTTGAAAAATGAGGTCAAGGTCAAATTTAAAGGTCAGTTTGGGTTATTGAGTGTATGTTTGGGGGGTTTACTATGACATGTTATAAGCTAACATCGATTTTTCAAGGTAAAATTCTCAAGGTCACTGATTTTGGTGACCCGGTATAACTTCAAAATTACAGAACTCAAGAACCGGTACTGCCGATGGAAAATAAAGAGTCGGGCAGATGTCCCTCGAGTTTGGGCAAGTTTTGGCACCATCGGTATGACTCTACGACTTACCGATTCTGAGATCCCGCGATAGACCTCAAACCATAAAAATGAACTTTGTACAATACAACCTTGACCTACTTTCATGAAAGTAGGTCAAACTGTGAAGAAAGTGTCTGGGACCTATCCATGTACAGGAAAATGAAAACCGGTAATAACCGGATGAGGTACATGCATTTCAAATATTGAAAAATCCGACTTTGAAAGTCTCTGTGACCTTGAAAAATAGGTCAAGGTCACTCATATTCAGAATTTGTAATAAGGTCATTGTCGGCTATGTATATGAATTTTTTGAAAATTCTCCGATGAGTTTGAATAAATAAAAATAATACCGACTAGTGGACGTAACCGCGAGCGGTAACTAAACTTCACCTACTGAGGTACCAGTAACTCGAACAGACACAAGTAGATGAGTAAGTAAAAGGTACATGGCAAAGTACACAGGCATCATACATAATTATGTAGCATGCATACAGACAAGAATACAAAGATGTTTCCTGTACATTGAGTACATGCAAGTATGCACAGAAAAACGAGTACATTAACCATTACATGAACCAGTGCATGAACCAGTACATCCACCAGTACATCCACCAGTACATCCACCAGTACATCCACCAGTACATCCACCAGTACATCCACCAGTACATCCACCAGTACATCCACCAGTTCATCCACTTCAGGGTCATGTGATCTCTTTGACCATCAGAAATACATGAAATTTTAAGGGTCCGGCGATCTTTTAAACTACAGTGCATTTCTATCAAATAACACAGATAGAAAATAGTGTTTTGTTTAAATTTAAGGCATAGTAGTACTCTACTGGACTAATAAAATGAATTTAACTGAATGAATTCTAAAAAATATGCAACTGAGTTGATTACTAATGTATCATATCACCACAATGTTGTGAATTTACCAGTTGCTGTTATATTAATTCAAGTTCAATTTTATGTAGAATTGCCAGATCTAATTCTTTAATTTGAAATATAAGAGCAATGATTTTTTTAAATAGATTGTACATTTGATCCATATCTCTGCATGCTTCTACTCGATTAATCTCAAAAGTAAGTTTATTCAAAATGCTACAATCATATATTGTGTTAAAAATCAAATGAACAATATTTAATATGACATGTTATTTACTATTAGCTGACAATGATAATGAAACCTAGAGAAAACATACCTTAATTCCTGTTCACATGTCAAGTATTCCCTTGGAAGTGAAAAAGCAGGTCAGCATACATATTATACTGCAAGAATGTCCATTTATCACATGGAACTAAATTTAGGTTACATGAACATATGTGTGAGTGAACATGAAACACCTTGCAGCAGTCCTGTTTGATGTTAACTGTAAAAGTTAGCTGTTGTCAGTAACTTGTTTATACTAAATTTTTTCCTAGAAGTTAACTGTTATCAATAACTTGTCTGTACTTAATAGTATCAAGGTGGGGTTATTCTTAATTTTAATGGCCCATCTATTTATTTAAAGATCATCATTATGTTCAATTCCATACAAGTGGTTTTACTTATTTCTTATTGTGTCGGACCAGTGTGGGTTGATGTGTAAGAATGCACACCCAAGCCCACACTGGACATCTGTTGGGGTCACAACACCCAAGGTTGCTAGGCCTGAACTCAACCAGAGAATAGAAAGTTTATCTGCAGAGCTCTATCTGTCTGAATGAATGAGAAATATGATAGAATAGAATAGAACATAACAGAATAGAATAGAATAAAAAGATATGAGATTACATGAGAGGAGAGGAATGTATGTGTTGTGTATCCGGTCACTGTGTGAAAACTCCAGTCAGTATGCGAATACATTGCACTTATTCTCTTCTAGTTCCTGTCTATTAATCTTTATATATATATAATTAAGACTCATATAACGGTTGTGTTTATGTGAAATTTGAGATATTTTGACTGGTGGCCCCTTGGTAGCGGCTCTTGGGAGCCTTAGAGGGGTCTCTAATGTGCTTATTTTGTATGGGACAAATAAATTATCTGAATCTGAATCTATTCCCTGGCTATGCAGGAAAAAACATGAAATTTTAAGGGTCAGGAGATCTTTTAAACCGTCATAGCTACGACAAATGTACAGAAGATGAAAACTAGGGGAGAATTTGGCCTTTTCAAATCTGTTTACAGATTCTCTGTATCTTAATTAGGACCGGAGTTATCACAGATTGAAATTATGGTACAATTCAGGAATAAAATACCTGAATAAATGTAGTTTTTAACTTAAAATCACTGTATAACCAAAACGGTTCAATGAAAACATACATAATTAGCCAGGATTATGCAAACAAATGCAAGAAATAGGTCAAGACAGGTTGATAAAAAAAGGATGATTTCTTCTTTATCAAAATATTGATATATTGTGAAAATTTGACAAAAAACATGAAATTTTCAGGGTACGGCGATCTTTTTAACAGTCGCAGCTATGACAAAATGTTCAGAAAATGAAAACTAGAGGAGAATTTGTCCTTTCCAAATCTGTTTTCAGATTTTCTGTATCTTAATTAGCACCAGAGCTACGGCCGTTTGAAATGACGCCATCTTTGAGAAATGTGAAAAAAAATGTGTTTGTTTTTCGACCTTTTGACCTTTGGTGTGCAACGTAGGTCAATTCGAGGACCTTGAAAATTTACAGGAAGCCTCTAGAGTATTGTAGCAAGTATGTCTACAATTTTTGAAACAATATCTTGATTCCTTCTCTGTTAAAAAATATGAAATGTCAAAAATGTAAAATATTTTGTCATGTTTGACCTTGAGTTTTACCTTGAAAAAACATTTTGTAGGTCAAAATGAATATGATTTTCATATTGGCATTGTGTGAAAAAGGGGGGGTCAGCTATGCATTGTAACACTGTACAATCAATATTTCCTTGTCAAGAATGCGGAAATGTGTCATTTTTTAACATTTGTCGGTTAGCAATATTTAAAAAATTTTCATAAATCCGGGGACAGAGGTAATTAAAATATGATTAGATATTATGAATAAACAGGGCAATGTTCATCTGTCTTCTGTGAATCACGCTGATATTTAAAAAATAACATGGTAAAAAAAATTGATGAAAATGGCACCTTTTCAAACTTTTTCGGGTCAAATGACCTTGAAAAATGAGGTCAAGGTCAAATTTAAAGGTCAGTTTGGACTTATTGGGTGTATGTTTGGGGGGGTTTACTATGACATGTTATAAGCTAACATCGATTTTTCAAGGTAAAATTCTCAAGGTCACTGATTTTGGTGACGCGGTATAACTTTAAAATTACGGAACTCAAGAACAGGTACTGCCGATGAAAAATAAAGAGTCGGGCAGATGTCCTGTGAGTTTGGGCAAGTTTTGGCACCATCGGTATGACTCTACGACTTAAGGATTCTGAGATTCCGCGATAGACCTCAAACCATAAAAATGGACTTTGTACAATACGTCCTTGACCTACTTTCATGAAAGTAGGTCAAACTGTGAAGAAAGTGTCTGGGACCTTTCCATGTATAGGAAAATGAAAACCGGTAATAACCGGATGAGGTACATGCATTTCAATTATTGCGAAATCCGACTTTGAAAGTCTCTGTGACCTTGAAAAATAGGTCAAGGTCACTAATATTCAGAATTTGTAATGAGGTTATTGTCGGCTATGTATATGAATTTTCTGAAAATTCTCTGATGAGTTTGAATAAATAAAAATAATACCGATTACAAGAAACTTCACCTATGTGTAGGTGAAGTTTAATTACAAGAAACTTCACCTATGTGTAGGTGAAGTTTAATTATATTTTAAAAAGTTTTCCAATCGCTTCTACTCTGTTCCTTCCAATCTACGGGTACCGTAATATGGGGTGAATCGGGACAGAATGGGCCGTTTTAGAGTCATAGCATGGACAAAATTCAATCTAGAAATCAAAATGTGGTGTCAAATTGTGTCTGGACACAAGGTTAAAGTACTCCTAGAAGCTTGAAATGATATCTTAAATACCCAATGCTCAAGGCCCAGAACAGCACTGTCCCAATTCACCCCATACTTTGGGGTGAATCGGGACAGTCCATTATTACCACTATCAATACTCCCTACCTACTTTGAGTGATTGGTACTTGTGAATATATATTAGAAAACATGTTCCACATGCCAGAAAAAAATTTTGAGGAAAATCTGAAATCAATTTTATTGATAATATGCAGATTTTAAAAAATGTGATAAATGACAGAAAACTGTTATAAACTGCAGTATTCTTCAAATTTTTCTTGTAATTATTAATTCTGGACTAACTTTATTGCAAATGATGCCATGTTCAATATTATTCATCAAAAAGCCATGCAACTACACTCAAATGAAAATTAGTATGGTTATTTTGGTTAATCCGGGAAATTTGCCATTGACCAGGATCTGGACCCAGGATGAAATGTATGCAATCCCATATCCAGCCTTTAATTATGGTTCCCCTATAACCATTTTAGACTCATTTTAAAGTTTGCTGCAAGTTTGGTGGCTGTGGAATTTATACTTTATATAGTACAAGCAAAGTTTTGACCACTATGTGAAAATGTAAATACTGCAGGGCAATGTTTGAAGTACTGCAGCTCATTGCCGCCTGCAGGTAGAATCCTAAAAATCTATGTGAATTACCATTGGAATATATACTAAAAGCGTGCAAAAAATCAAGTCCCTGTAACAAGTAGAAGTTGTTGCTTTTTGAAGATTAAAATAATTTCCTGGCTTGTCCCGATTCACCCCAGTGTCCCTATTCACCACATATTACGGTACTCTAACTATTGATTGTGAAACGATACTCTCATAAAAATCCCCATCTATCTGTTATCAGATTATCTCGGCCTATCTCGACCCTTTCAATCAATAAATCAATCAATAAATCAATCTGGGCCTATCTATCTATCCTTCTAAATTTATCACAATCCTATATTTTCTATTTTGTGCCCTCCAAGCTGCGGGCAACATACTAGTATGTATTGAATATAGTCCAGGCAAATACTCTCTACAGTTGGCAACAAAATAATTCAACCCCTTGATGTTTTTCCATTGAATTCAATAGCAGACAAATGCAAAATGAGTGTGGTGACATCAGCATATACATCAAATCATGAAAAGGATAACATCAATTTGTATTAGACAACATAATGCCAAACTGTTAGGAAGGGCACCAGAACCTGGTAGGTGGTTTGTATTTCGCATAGGGGTCAACAATGTCAAAAATGTTTCAACCCTGTTGCCGCCATTGGATTAGCATTGGAGCACAGAGTTAAATAGTTGTTCAAACGTTTTGACCCATTTGTGAAATGGAACCAGTCCTGCCAACTAGATTTAGTTATTCTCCACAGCTGATTTAGCATATGTGACTTGCTCAACCAAAATGAGTTCAAAGTAGTCAATCTGTATTTTCCAGAAATTAGCAAAATGTGTCAAAAGGTCACATTTTGATGATTTTTAGCTGTTGGTACCACGTTTTAGCAAAAGTAATTTGCTTTGATTATTTAAGACCATCTTAACCAAAAACTGATTTTAAATTATCTAAATTGGGCATCATTCTTGATTTTCTTAGTTCTTTTATTGTAATGGCTTGAAATTCAAATGCCATTTTCTCAAAGTTTGATGTTCCGTATCATCAATGTTTGAGGTGCCATATCTTTGGATTGGGTGGAGATATCAAGACAAATTAAACATCATTTTAAAGCCAAATTCCAGTGGAACAAAGTCATTTCCACAGCTGAATATGATAGCAGGCCGACTTTGAACCCATTTTGGTGGAGCAGGTCACATATGTTGTCTGGTATGCGCCGCTATCATACTTTTTGTGGTTTGAAACATTCTCATGTCATCACACTCATTATACAAAACCTGTTTTCTATTGGGAAGAAATCAAAGGGGTTGAATAATTTTGCTGCCAAGTGTAAACTATCTGTGTTGGACCAATCTTGATAATTCAACGTGTTCCTTACAAGGAACATGTCGCATTATCAATAGCTTGGGACCATTCCCAGGTGTTGCAGGTGAACCATTCATTGATAAAGAAGAGATGGGGGATTGTATGCAATCATTGCATGGCTGGTTGTAGGAATAGAATGGAATAGGTGAGATTTTTTTTATGGCTTAATTTTTTAGTCTGCAACCAATATGGCAATTAACAACAATGCCAATGATAATTATGTGTTTTTTCACATTTTTGTATTTGACCATGAAAAAAGCATAAATTTAGTACTTATTATTGACAAAACTGCATAATAGCAGAAAATGCACCATGCTAATATGCAGATCCAAAACTTTGATAATATGTTTGAGATTTACATCCAATTAGACAAACGTATGCATCACTGCGGAAATATAACGTCACAACGCCACAATTTTACTTGACCTGCTTTCTCACAAAAATTTGAATATTATCAAGACCAAAACTGACATAGCAACAAAATAGACATACCTGCTGATATTTTAGAACATGGTGAATTGATTAAAGGTGGCATTTTTACTCTAAAGTCAATAATACAAGTCATAAGATGCCTTGTTTTGCCTGGAAATCCTGAATTTTTCCTAAATTTCTTAATTTTTTTACAAATGATCATTCGAAAGAATATAAAATGCTTGTGATTTCCTATTTTTGGCATCACCATTGGATTGGGCATATTGAAAAATATATATTTTGACACAAAAATTATTAAAATCTGATAAGCTGTTGTAGAGTTATGCTAAATCAGACACACAAGATGCACCACTGCTGAAACGTGACGTCGTCACGTCACAATTTTCACTTGACGTGACCAGTCACATAAATGGGAATATCTTCGTCACTGAATGTCGCACAGCAACAAATAAGACATGGTTTCTGGTATTTTTGTATGTCAGGAAGTTTTTTATGATGTTATTTTTACCCTAAAACCAACCATTCATTGACTATGATGCCTTATTTTGCCAGAGAATCTTGATTTTTTTCCAAATTTTTCACTTTTTTTGCATTTGATCCTTAAAAACAGCATGAAACGCTTATAATATTGAAATTTTTATGACATCATTGCATTGGAAATATTGAAATACATATATTTTGACCCAAAAATTATCGAAATCGGATAAGCCATTAAAGATCTAGACCAAAAACTGCATGCACTTATTTTTATGGCGGCCATCTTGGAAAATGGCCACCAGGGGTAAACGCGACCGATACGCCGCGCCAGAAATGGGTTTTCTGGTGCGCCTTATTATTCCCTTTATACCCATATGCTCCGTTAGTGGTACCTCGTTCGACTAGGCTAGAGCCCCTGGGCTGCCGGTCTACATCCGAACGACATCCAGCTGGGATTTTGCTCATGAAGGTCCACTGAAAATTTTGGGTCCCCCACCCGGGATCGAACCCATGCAGGCAAAGACCTTCAGCGGAGCAGGCGGGCACCTAAGCCTCTTGGCCACCCAGCTGCATGACATGCGACACAATCTCAAATTAACAAAGCCAACTTTCAACTCTGTCAAATATGGCATGAAATCAATTGCTTTTCAAGGTCCTCTTGTTTGGAATCTGCTACCTACTAGTTTGAAAAGTATAGATGACTACTCACAGTTCAGAAACTTACTAAGAAAAAAAACCAACTTTATGTACATATAATTGTGGAACCTGTATGTTGTGTGTTGTTGATAATTTATAATGAACAGATACTACAAGGCCGATACTGGATGCTTATGCTGGGCTGTCAGGTTAGATTTCCCCATCTGCCTCCAGGGGCAGTAAACGTAATTTGGCAGTTCCATAAAGCAGGGTATTCCAGGATGGCAAATTTCTATTTTGATTCCAATGTCTTGCATTTAAATATGATCGGGAATGCTGTTGTCTTAGTGTAATGTTAATATAGATACTTAAGAAAATATTCATTTTCTCATTTGTAAATACGTTCTTTGTTCATCATCTTGTTTTGTTATTTTATCCGTCGGTATAAAGCTAATTAGCTTATGTTTTATTTGTTTAACTTGACACAACCGACTTTAAATAAAATTTTATCTTCTTCTTCTTATCTTCTTCCGCTTCGCGATATGAGTTCTAGTTGTCTTTCATTTGTATCAGAACTGGCTAGCCATCAGGGATGTCTTGGTTTATACCAACATTGACATCAATGTTTTACAGGCCTGAATGCAGTGTAGCCTTGGGTTACCAGATGAGCAGGGGGTGACAAAGCAGCTATTACTTGATGTCTGTTGCCATGGATATAGAACATCTTCTCATATCAAATGGAAGCTGTTTTTTTGGGCTTTAATGTGACATATAACATCCCTGACCATCCACTCTATATGTGTCAGGAAACACTACTTTCCTCTGACCTTTATGAAATTTGTGAAACATTTACCTAATTTGCATATTCATCATCATATTTGCCATGACCTTGACCATTGACTGAAAAGGTCATCATGTCATCACCACCCCGGGGTCTTGTTTGATCAATATTGGTCCTTACATTGACTTTTTGGGCTAATCTGGTAAAATTGGATCACCGGGAGGCAAAGTGAACCAACCCTGAAATTCAAAATTTTGGGAAATGGCAAAAACGGTTTTGACCATACTTGTAATGCTCATGGTTTTGGTGCTATTTTAGTTACATGTTTTACAATGACAACAACCTGATTGGGGCTTTTGAAATTAACAATTTTTAAAAATAGATTGATTGTCTAAACTTTTTCAACATAGAAAATGGCGATCTTAATGATAACATTCATCGCAAGGCAAAGTGAACCAACCCAAAATTTGATGGAAGCTACTGATGATTTTGGGTCAAACTGGCCAAATAAATAAATAATTGCACTTCGTTTAAGATCTTTCATGACCATCACAACTTCAGGGTGGCAAATCACTTTATTAGCCTCACTCTGGGGAGTGCATTCTTCAGAGAAAGTTCAAAATATGGCTTGGTTCACTTTGCCACAAAACGACGGTTGCATGGGTTTGTTCACTTTACGTAATACTGAATCCTCGACCCAATGAATGACAATGCAGGTCAGCCAGATGGTTGAAAATGACCTAATACCAACCAGGAGGGTACTTGGTTGAACATTAATTAATCAGCCTCATTCTGAGGAGTGGAATTTCTGCAATAATGATCAAACTTGGGTTAGTTCACTTTACCTTGAAATGTATTGGTTGGTTCACTTTGCCTTGAGATGTGTGGGTTGGTTTACTTTGCCTTGCGACTAAAATGAGTTTGGCCATATTGGGTTGGTTCAGCCCCCTATAAAAATAGCCTTCCAATTGGAAATCAAGGTAGGTAACCAAACCATCGAATAGAGGACACAATTTTATGCCCAAAACCATTGAAACATGGAAATGCCAAAATTCAGGGTTGGTTCACTTTGTCTCCCGAGGATCCAATTATAAAGCATATTTGCCATAATCAGCTGCTACAAAATTGAATGTACAATTTGGCCGTCACTTTGGTCCAAAGATGAACTTCATTGTATCTCATCAGTAACAATATCAATGTATTTATACATATCTTGGGAATGACGGCCTTAAATATTTTAGAAGAAACTATTCTTGTTCCTATAGAAAAATGCCATGATAAATTATTGAAAATATAGAATTTTGAGGGTCGGGCGGTCAGATTCAGATTCAGATTCAGATTCATATCATTTATTTACCAAAAATATACACATAGTTAAATATAAAATGATAAATAGCATGTCTGGTAGGAGACTCTAATAAAGCCTAAATGGCCGCTGGCTTAGAGCCACCCTAAAGGGAAAATGTTGGAGAGGCAGAGTGGGAGGCAGCACAGGAAGTCAAAGGATGATCTCAAACACAGTAAAAATTAGACAATTTAACAATAACCCAGTAAAACTTCCAGTCGGCATCAGTCAGTCATTCAGTAGTGGTATTTGAGTAGTCACGTTGCAATTGTTAATTAAAGTCTGTCCGTCTGTCTGTATGTCTGTCAAGTAAAACAAGAATAAACATAATTAAAGATGTAAAAAACCAATCATAGTATAATAATCATAATAACTTCTAAAACTAGTTATACTCTGTTGCATATGTAACAATGTTCAACGTGGCATATTACATCATAACTGTCAATCATAGCATTTTTAACATAACTTTTGAAACCAAGAAGGCTGTGTGTATAGATCTTGTCCCTGAAAGCCGGTCTCATATCATTAAATGTAACTGCCGCTTTAAATCTAATTCCTTGTTTCATAAATTCATGTTTTATCCTAGGTATATTATAATCATTTAGTCTCCTGCTGAAATGATCGTGAATTTCACTCCTTTTCGTAAAAATGCCAGAATTCAGAAAATAATTTGGTAATTGCTTATTCTCCAGTTTAAAACAAAATTTCAAACAATGCAGTGCACAAATGTCTCGGCATTTTAAAGTCTTTAGTTTTTTAAAAATAATGCTAGTGTGCGCATTATACTTGCTTTTGGTCACAGCCCTCAATGCCTTCTTTTGCAAAATAGTTATTCTTGCTATATTGCGTTCCCAAATCAAGGCACCATAATTCAAATGAGGCACAATAAGCGAATTATAAATCGTAAAAAGAACATGCTCTGGAAGCATAAACTTCAGTTTGTTTAACATACCAACCACCTTCGATATTTTTTTAGAAATAAAATCAATATGAGAATTCCAGTTCAGCTTTTCATTTAAAACAATTCCTAGGTAATTGAACTCTTTAACATAAGATATCGGCATTCCATCTATTCTTATATTGGGATATTCAACAATTTTGTTTGGCATATGAAATATCATAGCATTTGATTTTTTACAATTAAGCGATAACTTATTAAGCTTAAACCAAATATTATATTTATCAAGTTCCGATGTTATGTTTATTGAAGTATTGTTGGAATAATTGAATTTATTTAGTGTTGCACTCAAAGTTGTATCGTCTGCATACATTATTGGTGTAAAAACACTATTTATTCTATGCAAGTCATTGCTATAAATGATAAATAAAAGTGGACCAAGAATGGATCCCTGTGGAACGCCCGTAGTTATACTTAGTAAATCAGATTTAATTCCTTTGAACTCTACATATTGAACTCGATCTGTCAAATAGCTTTTCATTAATTTCAAAGACATATTGTCAAAACCATAGTAATTAAGCTTATCAACCAGAATAGAGTGATCAATCGTATCGAAGGCTTTCGATAAATCTAGAAAGATACTAATGGGAGATTCACCATGATCTAGTTCATTATACAATTTGTCAAGTAATTCAATTGTTGCTAACTCAGTTGAGTGCAAAGACCGAAATCCATATTGGCTATCAAAAAGTAAGTTGTTTTCTAGAAAATAATCATAAATTTGGGAAAACATGATTTTTTCAAAAACTTTTGAAAAACTAGATAAAATTGAGACTGGGCGATAATTATTAAATACAAAATCGTCATCTTTCTTAAAAAGAGGAATAACCTTAGCAATTTTGAGAGGCTTGGGAAATATCCCAGATATAAGAGACTGGTTAATTATAATTTTTAACGCTTCTGAAATTTCATTTTTAATCAATTTCAACATCTTATTCGATATCATATCATTACCATGTGATGTCTTCGTTTTTAAAGCATCAATCACTTTTATGACATCAACCCTGGTAATAGGAGAGAAATTAAATTTTGTCTTTTGCACTATCAATAGTACAGACTTCCATTTCCATGTAAAATCACTAAAAAGAAGAGAACCTAAGCTTTCTGACAATATGTTTATCATTTCTGTAACTTAATTAGGACTGCAGATATGGCTGTTTGAAATAAGGGTATAATTATGAAATTTTACAGGCGGAGTAAATTATGTTGAGTCATTTTTCAACATTTTGACCTTCACTGCATCGTAATGGTTAGTCTCAGGATCTTGAAATTTTTTGCCAATATTCTGCTGTGCTGGAGGCAACAAATACTTTGAGATTTCAAACAATAGCCCTGTTCCTTGAATGCTAAGGAACTTTTATGCGGCAAGAATTACCATAGATATTAAAATTTTTTAAACATACTCCTTAACATTGAAAAACATGCTAGGTCATTAATATTGAAATTCAGCTTAGAGGTTTAGTTTATTGAATAATAATTGCAAATAATATTATTACCTTCCTAACCTCTCAGATTCTATAATTATTTCCTAAACAAGGTTTTTCTGAATTTGGCTCCTGTGACCTTGAAAAGTAGGTCAAGGTCATCCAAGGTCAAACAAAAAATAAAAGTAAGTTAGTGGAGTAATCCCCTAGAATATGACATCCCTTACTTCAAGCATTCTCCTGCCCAAGGGGACACTACGGAGACACTAAATCAGACATAACCCAACAACCAATATAGATATCAACTTGCTCTTTGTTGCGATTTTGTTTGCCAATAAGTAGCTAAAAATGGCAGGTGTTTTGAAATTTCTCATTGTTGTGCCTTTATGAGAAGTAGGTAGGGGGATGGACACTACGCCTTTTTGTGGAAAGTGAAACTGTCAACTTTATGACCTCACAAATCCAAGGAGGAAGGCTCAGGCCTTCTGAAAACTGTTCAGTTCATTTGTCTGAACAATTACATGGAAATAACAGGCGAAAAAAATTCATCCGAAGTGAGTAATACAGTGTTATAGCAATTCATCCACAGCACCATGTTCAATTTTGCAATTGCGTAACGATCACAGCATTTTGCTTTTGGTGTGTAATTTCAAGAAAATAGATGAGCAGTGCTTTCAATCAAGTTAAATGCTTGCAAACTATGTCAGTACAGATTCTCCTATGGAAAAAATTGTGTGAATTTATTATATTTTACTTGCTGGGCTCACAAAAAAAAATGTATAGTGAATTTTCAATTTTTCGTAACACAATGGGAAAAATGAGACATTGTGCGACATTTTTGACTGTATCTACCTCAAATATCAACCGATTTTCATTATTTTTAGTTTAGAATTTTCGTAACTTTATTGTCCTTAACGTTTGTATGTGAGATCAGGAGTTTCATCGAAATAACAGTTGAGTAATGACCCGGTAACGATTGACCATTTTGTTTGTACACTCGATTGTTTAGAAGCCGTAATGGCAATAAAAAACTAATTTTGGTTTCCTTGGCAACCAAATCTGAAATCTTGGAGGGGCTGAATTTGGGCCACATCAGTACTGGATTGTATCAACGACTGTGTTAGTGAATTTTTGTGTTAGTTAACCGGTTTTACAATATTGTGTTAGCTTGTGTTGTATCAACAAAAAAGTGGTTGAGGTTATCTTGTTATTGTTGTGAGGGACATTTAAACCAATATTGACGGGGATTCCCGGGGGTTTCCCGAACAGACAGCATCATTTCGTTTGCAACAATTGTTTTGTTTACAAGTGTTGTTAGTTCCTTTTGTTTGCTTGCTGGTCAATATTATTGGATTCACACTCCATTTTGGGACAAGGAGGAGGCTTAACACAACTTTTAACACAGGAAAGAGCTGGGTTAACTTTCCTGGTTAACTTCCATGACAACATACCCGAGATTCGTTGATATATCACAGTGAGTCACTAACTTGGGTTAAATCTCTTTATACCATTCGACACCTCTGTGAGCCAATCATGAGACAGTATTTCACTGCAATAAAACCCATATTCTTTGTTGTCCAGTTATCCTCCCATGGGGGAATAATAAGTGAAGCTGTGAAAAACCCACAGCAACAAATGACAAGTTTCAGTTTTGTCTTATGGTATAAGCCGGTTATTCACCGCGTGATCGGCAATATGTGTTTATCAAAGCTCGGGCTAACGCCCTCGCTGGATAAATCACATATTGCCTCTCCCTAGGTGAATAACCTATACTAACACAGCAAAGATAGGCCTAACCCGTGTTTAGCGTTGATGCAATCCGGTACAGAAGTTGATCACAATGGTGTATTCTTTCATTGTGCCAGGTTTGGTAGTTGTATCACAATTTGAACAAATTATTAGCTAAGAACCCTGACTATTATGTATTGTATGAGAAAACATCACCCCTTATTTTATACAAATTGCAAATGCTGGGAATTTTTTTTGTAGTCCAGAGCCTAAATTCATCTTGTGTCTTGTGGGATAGCTAGGACAGCTGCAAGGTTCAAAGGGTAAGATTCCTTGAGTCTGACATGTTTAGTGGGGCTGAATAAGCTAGTTGAGAGCTTCTCCATCACTGTATTTGGTACCAATATGTAGCGCAAGATGTCCTGTATCCATTCCACATGTATCAGCGTGATATTGACAGTTTAAGTGGGTTTTCAGGACCCTAACATGGGGTAAAAACCCCGTTTTTCTCTTTTTTTAACCATAGAATTGTGTATTTCAGTGAAATATTGTCAGATTTGAAAGATCTTTCAGTAGCCTATGGTGTAAATTTAGCTTCAATTTGTAAAGCATATAGTTAGGAATATGGTCAAACTATTTTGTGCTCTATTACGGGCTTTTTCAAGAGACTGAAATGTTATTTTACAGCTATATATTTAATATCTTGTTTTCAGGACACAAGTTCACAACTCTATGATATCCCCTTCCTTTTTTTGTTTCAGAGATTCCACGCAATATTCTTGCCTTTCAAACTTAGAATTTTCTATTAGATTTAATATAAACATTTAATTTGAGGCCCGGTTGACAATCTACAATTCACAGGCCAAGCATGATATAATGTATTTAATCCAGCTGTCTGATTCAAGGAACCTTGGTATAGCATATTATTGCATTTCATTTGATGACATTTAGAATTGCAGATATAAGGTGCTCCTCAGAAAATATGAACTCATTGCTTGCTTAGGTGCTGAAGACATGCATGGATTGAGGAATCTCTAGAGGTACCCTTAGTATTTCAGATACCATTAAAGTTGATTGTAAAAAAGGGAGGTCTAAATGTGCACTGTCATATGGCAAAAGTAAAAATTTCTGTGCGATATGTATTGACAACATTAAACCAAACCAAGACTTCTGTTTCTCATAACAGATCAGTGAAATATATAATTGCATTGCATTCTAAGCGAATAATCTTTGGTCTCAAAAATATATTCTGATGATGATTCTTCTCGCCTTATACAAATTGTCAACTGAAGGCAAGGCTTCATATAACAATGTTGGGCAATCGGGGCATCTACGTCTCCCTGAAGTGTGGTGTATGGAAGATTTTATTAAAAGTTCCATTTTGTAAATTAATTTGGTATGAAGAAATCCGAGGAGCAAAACAGTAGTGATATCTAATATGAAATGAAAGATTTAGTCAGACATCTTCAGGATTTGCCATCTTCATTTTGCTACATCCTATCCCACATAACATTCTTATTCCAAAAAACTTCCTTAATCGCAATTTAATGTAACAGAATATAAAAATCATCTTTCAGTCAAATCATATTCTAATTTCCATTTTTTTGATAATATGGAAAAACTGTGAAGGTCCTGTTGGACATTTTTCCGAAATTTGGTTGATTTTACTTGGTTTGGCCCAATAAAGCTAAATCCATATTTTTGTAGCCTTTCTGAGGGCGTATCAAATATGGAATTAATTTTGAACATGAAATGTGCTGTAAACCTCGGGGGTGGGGGAGGTCACTCTCTAAGAAAGGGTGTAAATGGAGGCACTGCTGGTTGGTTTTGGTTTTTTTAGCAATTTTGATTAAGTTGGTATCCGTTTTTGCAAGCCCAACACAATATTTGGGAACATATAATACCATCTTGAAAAGACAATGCTGTTGTTGTCTAAATGCTTTTCATTAATTTGGTTGCAAATATTTGTATTGAAGGATTAAAATGGTTTCTGGTTTTGCATTGGTTTCTTGATTAAAATGTTTCTGGTCTTCAAAATCGTCATGGCGTATCTATATATCTAAAAGTTGGAGTACAACTCCTGCGTAAAATAAATTTGCATTGTCAAGCCATCTTTCTTGAAGATCTACCAAGTTACCCTGGTATCACATGCAAACAAAAATGTTTTGTAACGCCCCATCAACTGAAATGAATCTAGTAATGCATCATACGAGATGAATGGATAGCAATGTTTGAAAAAAAAAAAACACAGATTTTGTGAAAGTTTAATAAGTAGGCATTTTATGGTCATCATTACATCTCCAATTAATGCAGCCTTCAGAAATGCTTCTGGATAAAGAATGAAGGTTTGCTTCAAGTGAAATTGATAACTTACAGCCACAGACAAAAAGACTGATTTACCTCCTGATTAAATACGTCGATAAAGGATTGATTGCTATTGGGTGAGAGAGCCTGAGTACGAGTAAGTGGATGATTTTACATGACATTCATGTAGGTTATTTCATAGATAGTCAAGAAGACTGTTGGGCTCTTATAACCCAATTACATGCCATGAAAATATGACATGCTCAGGCTCCAAATGCAGTCGAAATTTACTAGACTCTGTTCTTTCGGACTCTAGCTGTAAAAGAACAGTCCTAAAATTAATACATTATTTCGACCGTTCGGCGCTAAAGGGACTTAGTGCCTTTGAAATATAATGGCACTGAGTCCCTTTTTGTACCGAGCAGTCAATTTGTTGACTTGATGCTTTTTTCTGAGAAAATTGTAGCTGTACATGTGTAATGCATTCACCGGAGAGATCGTTATTAACAGATTTATTAAAGTTCAAAGTAGGCACTGTATCTACTCCTCGGAGACTTCACAACCAAAAGTGACACAATATCACATGAACCGATGATGTCACAATGAATAATGTCAAAGGCAAACAATGTGATGACCTCAACATGTCGATGAATTAGTTGATGGCATTATACCTGGAAAGGTAGCAGATTTGTGAAGCTGTACTAGACTTTTAGACAGGGATGCAACCTTTACACAGGAATATGCCACACCTGATTTGTTTGTGTTTTATGTCTCAGTATCTGATTTAGCTATTCATAGGGGATGTGCAATGGTGTTTTTGAGTACCAGTCTGAAAAACCATTTTAAACCTGAAACCAAATCCAAAAACACAAACATTTTAATCCTTCAATATGAATATTGGCATTTAATTTTTAAATTTTTATATCATTAATTGGAATTGTCTTCCCCTCGCTGGTGTGCTGTAGATCACAGGAGGGATGATTTATGCACGCAGAAACCAGTAAATTGATACATAATTTCCACATTCACTCATATCTTTGATTTGAAAGTCCATATACTGGCAAATTTGATTGCTTAGTTGGAAATTGCCTTGAATTTGGATAATGTGCGGAAGTGACATAAAAATGTAAATATCAGAACCCTCAAAACGTCCACCATGATTGTTGTCGATTCAGAAATTTGCAGGCACTTTTCTCGTCCTGTAGTACCAATTTTAGTTGCTATTACTACTGCAGATGTCCAGTGTACATGTTAGAGCAGTACTGGTGTCATTAACTGGTCAGCTATTGCCTGTAATTCCACGAATTTGAGTTTGAAGCCAAGGCCGTTGGGAGCGTAACTCAAATTTTTGGGAGCGTAACTGTAAAGTTTTTCTTTAGATAAGGAGAGTAACTCAATGACGCAAAATGCTTTGTTGGCTGTGATATGGCTATTTAACTTCGACTTGGACACCATACTGTGGATTGTAGGCCTAGTACTTTTTGGGGGGAGGGGGTGGGCACCATTGAACTCTATAAAGTTTATATTTATAGTTCAATGGTTGGCACACTCTGAATGAATTTCAAGATCCAGATATTGTATAAAAAAGATTGGCACACCTGGGGAGCTATTGAATTTAATTCATATTTGATCATATGTCTGAAGTTTTAGTCTTAGCATTCAACCCCCTACCCCTTGCCTTTGGCGCTAGAGTCCTGAATTAAATATACATCCTCGTGGGCTATCCTTCTACAAAAGGGTACTGGGGCCTGCTGGTTCTTCACCTGTAAGAAGAGCTCGTGTTTTTGCTGTGACAAAACCAGAGACATACCAGTAAAATAGGCCTATACGGAAATTCTGCACTTCAGCCTCAGACTTACTCAATTGCATCTCTATGGACATGCAGTATAGGCCTATTTCTCTGTCAGTTCTATAGATTTCCATAGACAGAATACAGGCCTGAATTATGTGTCTGTCTATGGAAGTCTATAGAATTTGTGTATGTACAGAGTACAGTTGGTAATAAGAGAAAGGCAATAACATAACAATAGGCCTATATGTACTCATACAGCAGAGCTCTGACAACATTCAATTCCATCATTCAGGCTGATGACATGCTATATACTGGATAGAGCATGAAATCTTCCTGTAAAAGTTCATTTTAAGCTATTTGTATGATGAGTGAAAAATTTTAACTTTACTTGTTCAATATCATCCTGACTTGGAATAGGCCGTGTCAAGATTGTTCAATATATGTGAAGAATAATTATAACTCTCTGTATAAATTTAACACACCTATCATTTGAACCCTGCGTGGTTCAGTTATAGTTTACCCTGCCAACAGGCCAAAAATTCATTGAAGCGTAATTAATTATCTAAGTCTAAGTATAATAAGTTCTTCTGGACGCAGGAAACGTGTCCTCTATAATCCTTGTTCTGTTGGTGTAGTGCATGGAATGGAGATAAAAATTTACTAAAATCCTTTTGATTAAAAACTCTTTTGTCAGTTTTGCTTTTGAAGAATCAGAATTGACTGACTCTACAAAGTGAAGACTAGTTGGCCAAGTAGAGTTTAATGCTTTAGAATACTGGCTCGGTGTATGGTTTTTGTATTTTAAAAGATGAGTTACGCTCATTGAATTTTGAGTTAGGCTCCTAGATATTTTACAGATCGTGGATTTACGCTCCGAGCATAATTGTATGTGCAGTTATTGAACTTTAGGGCAGCTTTTGCATCAAAATCAAATGCCATCCTGTCTTTAACTAACAAAATAACCCCCTCACAAACTGCCTTGACAAAGGGAAACTCAGCAAACAAGAGCAGGTACACTGCCTCCATATACCCCATGCGCTACACATTTACCTATACCCACCAGAATTCCGATTTTAGTTATGCCAAATATTTCCACCAGGGGCACAATTGTGCATACCAATCTAGTTCCGGTCTTCTGGTCTGTATATCAACAGACAAGCAGGGAGTACTGCTTTCTGGACGCTGATTGGTTGAGAAAACAATCAAAGTGATGTCCTCCATTCAAAAAAGATTTGTGACGTCACTCAGTAGGTGCCTAAGGTCATAAATGACCATGGAGCCCAGATTGGTGCATACAAGGAAGGATGTGAAGACACCTGGGGATGGAGTTCGCTTTTCAAAGTAACATGGCTGCAGGCCAAAAGCACAGCAACTCAGCTGAAAAAGTATTTGGGATGTGGAAATGGTTATGATATTTATTGATTTATGGTAAGATTAGCAAGTTTAGGGGGGTCTTTGAATGTTGGGAAAGGATGAGCATTGTGCATGGTGTGGTGTTTGAGATATTTGATGGATGCCATGACATGGAGACTAAAAGTACAATCCCCAATAGCATAGCATGGGCGATAATTAATAATAGCCAGTGAAACTTCTGAATCGAGTGGTACGATGGTGGTCGTTTTAGGAAAATAACTGCAGTTACGATTTATTTCCGGTTGGGTACAGTGAAGAAAGTATATCAATCATAATTTTTGAGATATCAAATAATTTGATAGAACAAAAATAAGAAAAGATGTTGATCTGGTGAAGAGCACACCAAAGATGTTTTGATTGAAAATGTATTTTGATCGGCACACGGCCTCCCACCTGATATTACATTTTCGCCAGATAAGACACTGGCGCAATTTCAAAAGGAGAGCTTAGACCCGTTTTAAACCTAAAATTTTGTCTGACTTTAGTTCCTGAATTTATAATCACTCCATTTCAGAGACAGAATGGCAGCACTGTACAGTAGGAAATAGAGATATGACTAGACTTGACCTTAAGCCTGGTCTCTACTCTCTTGGTTAGATTGGGCCACTATTTTTGCATCATGAAAGTGAGATCCAGAATAGAGTTACACAATTTGTTAAATGCCTTACGTTACTAATTCTTTTAATGAATATTTCAAGGCAATACTACAAGTGCAAGTGCAATTGTCTGAAAGGTGAAGTTAGAGTAGTGAAATTATCATTGAAAATGGCATTTTCAACATTCTGGTGAGAAGGCTATATGATATTGGTGGGGATTAATTAGCCTGGGTAGGTGAGAGGCCCCCCCAGGATTATATCTAAACTTACATTTTTGGTGCTTTTTCGTATTGATAGGATTGAAGCTAGAGGCTTTTTAGGTGACGTCACAAATTTTCAGGGCAAACAGCACCAAACTATAGTAGTAATTAAAGTAACAGAAAAAGGCACATGGTTTTTGTTACCTTGAATAATTCTTTGAAAGTGGTTGTCAGAAATAACTTTGGAAATTTTTAAAAGTATGATGGATAGCTGCATTGCTTCACTTTATGACCATCACATAAATAAGATTTGGATAACGTTTTTGCCTTTTAGCTCAAAATATAGAGGTCAACTTAAAATATGTGGGTTGGGGACGAGAGGTCCCACATGGAATGGGGCATGAGGCCCCCCTTCACTGAGGCCTCGAGGCTGCTTCAGGAACCATTTAAAATGTGTACTTTACCTTAAATCTTGATAGAATAGCTAATTAAAACAATAATGAAAATTCGGCCGAAATTAAAAAAGGGCAAAAAATATTAAAAAAATTAATGTATGAACAGAAAAATTCTGAAATTCTGAAAAAGTGAATAATGCCTCTAAAATGATAGAAGAACCCCAAGAAATAATTTTCAAGCTGAATGCACTCGTAAAAAAAATTGCCATTGGATTATAATAGCCTATTGTCTAATGGGTGATGTAAGAAGGCTATTTAAATTTTTTTTTTAAAGGGCCGTAACTCCTTTATTTAAATTGGTAGAAATTTGTTTCAAGTGATCCCTTCCTGACAGAATAAGCATTCAAATAATCAGCCGCAAAAAGTAGGTCAAATCGCACCTCGAAGTTAAGGGGGGCTGCATGTCAAGCGCAACTCTATATATTGGCAGAGATTAATAATATTAATCTGCGATTTTATTTATTTATTTTTTTAGATATTTGCTAATACCCTCATCGGTAACATATGACAAAAAAAAGTGCTGTGTACATTACCTCATCAACATGACTGAGTGAAGACAATTTTAAGGGGTTGAGTACTGTCTCGAATATTGCGTCACTCGAGACATTTGTGGCTCATTTCTGGCTCAAAATCACACTAAAGTAAAGTAAAAGTAAAGTAATCTTTATTTTACATGGATTCATACAACAACAAAAAACAGAAGCACAGGTGCTTTTTATCCATGATAAAACACAGTTAAAAGTATGAAATATATACAAATGAGAGATGAAAAGATGAAACGAGATTCATAAGAGCATCATTAAAAACAAGTCATATCATAAAACACCATTAAAACATACTTGGTCAAAAGGACACTATCTAAGTAGACATACTAAGCAAAAGCCACAATTACATGTTGGTCCAAACCAGCCTCTGAGCATTTCCTTAAATTCATTTAAACTATTTGCATTCTTATACTTAGCTTCAAGTGAATTCCAGAAAAACGGACCATAATAAGATAGATTGTTTTTACCATATGCTACTGTATTGTATCTTTATCTTTTATTTTCAGAACAATACCTGCTTAATCAAATGTCTTAACATGTTCACATAGGTGTCAATCAAAGTAAGTCTACAAAAATATGACATTTCAGAAATATTGCTTATCAGCATCCTGAAAAATCCACTGATTCACTGTGGCAAGTGCTTCACTGGGTCCCCATTCCTAATATCCCCTATCTTCCAGAGACTTGCTCAGACATTCACAGTATGCTAAAATTTTATTTAAATGAGTGCAAAATACAAAATATGGTCTGAGATGGAGAAAACATTGTCACACTCACTCACAGTTCATAGCAGGTGTGAATGCCAACCAATCAAATTACCAATACCTGATGCTTGATAGGAGACTTGAAAGACAGAACAAAAAAAAACATCAGCAGCAACTGGAAACATTTGCATACTTCTTACAGTCTGTCACATTGATATAGAAAAAATGCACGTAGTGACTCATGATAGCTGATGAAGTGTCATCCTCTCTTCTTTCAACATAGGAAACATAGTGGCTGTTTGATTAGTCATGATCAAGAGAAGGCCATTTGACTTGTCATAACTGATTTTAGAGTGAAAATCAGATGCATAGTCCTTTTGTTTGGCTGTCACCAACAAACCGGAGAAGTTTCCTTAAATCTAATTAACATCAAGAGTATTGGGTATGATCATGACAAATTATGACACAGGAAGTGCCATTTTCACAGTGCAACAGTCCACTCTTTTTTCTATATCAAAGTGACAGACTGTAAAATAACAATTATAACAGCCTTTGATCTTCTTTCTGTGGTGTGTAACATGAACTCCACAAAATAAGCCAAAAATATAAGCAAGTTCCGGAATGGTGCTTGCAATTAAGTTATGTAAGCAGGTGATAGGATAAAAGTTAATGGGACTTCACTCTCCCCCAGGGTGAGCATGGGGTAGTGTCAACTTACCCTGCATGAGGAGGATGAGCTTGTACTGGATGTTAAATGTTGAAATAAAGACCTTTTATAAAAGCTCCTAGGTTAAGACATTACTACAAAAATGATTACATTAATTTAAAATGTAAAACTAGGTTCTCTTACTAAATTGTATGAATACAGAAAATAAAAATACACTCAAGTCTGCTCTTCTGCATAAACACAAATATTTCAAAACACTGTAAGGGCCATTCTTAAATTTCGGGACAAAATGCCCTGGAACATGTGGTAACGGAGTGGACTTTTGATGCAAAAAACCTGCATTTTGAGCAATTTAAAAATATACAAAAAATATGTCAGTCTTATTTTCAAAAGTACTTCATCTCAGATCAATCGTATTTTTAATTAAATATCGATTTTTTGTGGTAACGGAGTGGACAGGAACGGTTTGGTTTTCTCTTAATGGTGGTTTCTATTTGGGAGATAAAAAGTTTTGATTGCATTCTATTGAATCCTGTCACCCTCAGCAATATATACATAAAATTTCTTTGAAAAGGTATCACTGGTAAGCTCGGAATTGGAGGTAACGGAGTGGACATTTCAGTGGGATCAAAAACGGTTCCAATGAAAATTATGCCTTAACTTGTTGAAAACCTGTTTAATGAAAATCAGCAACGCTGTGGTAGTTTGGCGCATGTGCATCTTATGACATTGAGTGGAAATTGCTCATTAAAAACAATAGCGAGCCGAGCTATGCCTGGTAACGGAGGGGACAAAAAAATTATCATAAACTAGTGACACGTCTTTTACATCAATTAATTCAATGAAATGAAACAAGAAAAAAGTTAAATATGATGTGTATATTAATTCAAGTCTATATTCTCATGAATCGTGCATAGAAACTTTGGAAATGATGGTACTTTAGGAGGAAAATTAACACTTGATTTTGAAAAACCACTGATTTGGCACGGATTACTGAACACAATGCACCAAAAAAAGGTCTTATAAATTAATTTTTGTTCCAAATGCAGTGGTTCTAAATAGAAATATGAATAACAGATGTGCAGTGCAGTGGCGTCCCTATGGGGGGGCACGGGGGCACGTGCCCCCCCATATTAGACCTGTGCCCCCCAGGTGCCCCCCCATATGAACTTTCCAACTCCGGCTAAAATATACAATTAGCATAGTGGGTGCCCCCCAGAGAGTCGCGTTCCCCCGCAGGTGCCCCCCATTCGAGACCGCCCAGTTACGCCACTGGTGCAGTGACGCTTCAGATATCAATTGCATTCAAATTAATGTCAGGGAACTGGAGTGACGCAAATTGTCCCGAAATTTGAGAATGACCCGTAAATGTTCTGTTTCATACTTTCTGTGTTTGCTGGAACAGTTCAAAATTCAAAATTTAGTTTCTCTTCTCTAAATTTATAATGATAGGCAGATCCAACTGAAAGACCATTCTGTTCCAAGATAGTTATGAATCTATAGCATATGACTATAAAAATAGGTTGGTTGAGTCCACAGTGTCCGCGTGGATCAACTCTTTCTAAATATTGCACTGCGGCTGTATATTTTCAATTTATGTGTCACTGCTCTGTTACACATTATGAATGATCTATGAGTATTGTGTGATTTTGATTATGTGTGATCTTTGCAGTTCTAATTTGTGTTCCACATTTCTAACCTTTTAAGACAATACTATTTTAGTCAAGGAACTTGATTTGAAGTTAACTGCAATATTTTTATTTATTTTTTACAAAGGCACTAAATGCAGGGCAATGTAGCACGAAAATGCAAAATTGTGACAAACAGAAAGTTAAAATTAATCAATCTTCTCGCATAATTTTTAAATAAAACCTTCAAACATGTTTTATGGATAAAAACATATTTCTATCTTTAAATAACAATTATATCCAGCACTTAACCCTTACTGGACTGAGCAGTCCAAAAAAAAAAACAATCCTACAATTGTGACGTCATCAGGGACAACAGCAGATTTTAGGGACATAAATGGCCCTACAGGCAGTAAGCTGGGGATGCACATAAATGTCCCTTTCGTCCGGTAAGGGTTAATTTGAAGTTATGATACCAAGTTCACAACTTCATATTATATTAAACTGTTCTTTTTAAATTAGGCCTATATCATAGAATCGAAGATATAGCCTAGGACTATTTCTTTTGATCATGTTCAAATTATGATTTTATCATCAGTATTTGTTTGCGTTTCAGTTTTATTTCCCTCCTCTGAAGTTTCAATGTACTTGTGGTGAACTCACCAGGAGTACTAGTACTTTGGCAATGTACTCAAGTAAAAGTATGAGTGCTGTACTCATGATCTGGCATGAGTACAGAGAACATGCTAGTACATGTACTTGCAAAAATGCACTCAAGTACATAAGTACATGTGTAACCCTGGTTCCAACTCCATAAGTAAGTAAGTAAGTAAGTAAGTAAAATTTTATTTTCTGTCGGTATATCACAATACAACAATAACATAAGCGCTCAGCGCTTGTCTCCGACAATAAAATTATAAAAAAGATGATGACAAATGATTGATGAATATTTACAATGAAGAATAAAATAATTTAAAACAAACTCAACCTGACACAGCAGGCAGAAACCACATTGACATTTCTTTACATGTTTTGTTACATTATTTTTAAAATTCATAAAATCTTCACTTTTAAGTGCATCGGGCATACTATTCCATAAAACAGAACCTTCATATCTTAACGATTTAAAACCATATCTAACAGAGTTACATTTAGGTTGAACTAGTAAATTAGTATTTCGTAGATTATACATAGTTTCAACATTACTTTTTTCATAAAAAATTGGTTCTATTGGTGGATAATTGTTATTTATGATTTTATGAACAGCTTCTAGAATTAACCTATTTCTCTGCACATATAATGGACTCTTTTTTGCCTTGTCTAATAAATCACTATAGGAAGAGTTAAAATCTAGATATACATAACGTAAAGCTCTTTTAAACAAACGTTCTACTTTACAAGCATCAACCATTCTGCAATAATGGTATGTTAAACTACAATAATAAAAATTTGATGAAATAAAAGCATCTAAAATCTTCAATTTGCATGGTTCACTGAGTTTACGAGACAGACGTCCAAGTACATTCACTTGTTTAGCACCTTTAGTTACAATAGAATCAACGTGCTCACTAAAACATAGACTCTTATCAATAAACACTCCTAGCAATTTAATAGTATTGACAGGATCAATCATAATACCTGTTACATTTATGCTGCTTCATCACAGTGAAGCAGCATAAATTGAAACTTGTCAGGATTCGCTTTCATGTAATTGGTATGAAACCACGAAATAGCTATGTTACAAGATTTTTCAAGAGTATATTTAACAACATTTGGATCACTATGTACACATGACAACGTATTGTCGTCAGCATAATTATATACAACACATTCTTGTTCGAGTAAATTAATTAGATCATTTAAGTAAATATTAAATAGAACAGGTCCTAAAATACTTCCTTGAGGAACGCCTCTTACAATGTAAGACCAATCACTATTATATTCCTTAATTTTGTCTCCCTGTTTTCTACATGATAAGTAACTATAAATTAATTTACAAGCATCGAATGTAGAACCATATGCATCAAGTTTAGCAATTAGTAGGCCGTGAGGTATCGAGTCGAAAGCCCTGGATAAATCAATCGCTACACAACCAATGGCTTTTCTATCATCCAAAGCTAACCTCCAATCTTCTAAACATTTTAGTATTACATTATTAGTACTATATAATTTCCTATATGCTGACAGAGACTGAGACATAATATTTTCGAAATAACACATAATCTGATCGCACATCAAACCTTCTAAAATTTTTGACAAAGATGACAGTACACTAACAGGACGATAATTTTGTTTGTCTAGGTTGTTATTCTTTTTATATAAAGGTGTGACCTCGGCATGTTTAAAAGTATCAGGAAATATACAATCTTTAATACATCTATTGACAATATTTGTTAGAGATGAACTTAATACATCACTGCCTGCTTTTAAAATACAAGCAGGTATACCATCATAACCACAAGATTTGTTTACTTTTAACTTCTTTATCTTCTTCATAACATTATCAATTGTAACTTTAGAGAAACTAAAATTGGTATCAATGGACAAAGATCTAATATTAGACACTGAACAATGATCTTTATAATGATTTAAGACATAGTCAACAGATCTACCTAATACATCGTCAGACTCGCTATGATCTTTTGCGATATTGACAAAATAGTTATTGAAGATATTACATACATCAGTGACATTTGACACAAGCTTATCATTTTCAATTAATGTGATATCACTTACACCACAACTGTTATTGTTGAAAAATGGTTTCACATGACACGTCCACTCCAAGTTGTTTTCTGTTTTATCAGGAAATCTGTTTTCGTTCAGAAATGTATGATTGCATCAAGCATGTATTTTTTTCTTCTAATTGTCTGATAATTATCTTCAAAATCATCTTCCCATCCACTGACACACCTCCATCCTCGTAGCACCAGTGCAAGGATTTCTTGTGTATACTTTATCCCAACCTCCTCCCCCTTCATCTTGCCTAATGCATTGTATTGTTCCTCACTATTTTTGGAAATAAATGTCAAAGACATAAGAAATTCTATCATGTCAACTTTTTTTTTGCACATGGTATTCTTTACAAAAAATGTTAAAAATTGTCAATTAAAGCTTTTATTCCGAGCCCCTTGGAAAGTCCTTTAAACCTTTTAAAATTATAAAGACTTTTACATAAATTGTCTTTTTTAATTTCATGCTTCACTGCATAATATGGGATGCATTACCACTGAATGGTTTGGCAAACTCCATAGTAAAAAGTTTAAGAAAAAAATTCAGTTTTTCTGTTTTGCGTGGACTGACGTTCTTTTACGTAACCGAAAATATTTTTTAAAAAAGTTTTTAACGACCAAATTTTTTTAATCCTTGAGCCATATTTTAGATCATTTTGAACTTTTTCAAAGAAATTCTATCTCGGAAAGTTCACAAGTATCGAGCCTTCTTAATGAAATGGAATGGAAGCTATGGAAAACTCGCACAAAGACATACTGGAAATTGTTGCCCAGGTCAAAGATGACTGGAAAACTGAACAAGATCTGTGAAAACACAGAAGAACAACCTTTGAAACAGACTGGTCATTTCAAAAAGCTGGTGCACACTAGGGTGGAGTGAAAATTGAAATTAAAAAAACAGCAGGTCTAGATACTTGTCAATTTGCATGAAACTGGCCATTCCAGTTTCATTTTTGAGCTGAAGTGAAAATTGGCGGTGCACTTCAGGATCAAAGATATGCCTTTAAAGTTAGTTTCGATAGATTCGCGGTTAGCGTTATTTTTGTCCAGGTTAAAGAGACAGACATGAGAGTTATATATTTGAATTCAGAATAAAATTTCCTTCAAAATGAGTACCAACATGCCATATCTATGTATATTATCAGTGCTCAGTAAGTACTGTGAGAACTGCGTAAAAATGTTCCGGTGGGATAAACAACCAAAGGGATTGTTCATTTAATGAAAAAAGCTTGAAACTGTCTGGATAGCTTCTACAGACTCTGAATTTCAACTTTGGATGTTCAAAAACTTTAATTTGACCTCTTATTGTCCTTGGGGGTAAGTGACCTCTGAGACTAAAATTACACATATTTAACTGTTTTTGCGTGCTTGCAACATTGACTAACATCCCTAAAGTCTCTATAAACATTTTAATTTGGTTGGCTAACTTACTACAAGTGTTCAAATAAGTATTTTGGTAAGTCACATTGACACTTTGGTGACCTTGGATGACCTAAAAGTTGTTTATCTTGTAAGTACCAAGCAGGACAATCTATATATAATTACACTATCTTTGTTTCTTTGTTGTTACCCTTATTTCTCAGCCATTTCTCTCTCAATCATCACCAAACTTCGCATGTCTATTGGCATTGACATTTTCCCTTGCAATAAGCTCTGTTTTCCTTCAAAACCCTCTCATTCCTGTAAAATCTGAATTCAAATGCCACCTCAAACGTACATGCGTTTCGTCCCTTCAAATTTTCACATTATACCAGTAGCTATGTTTATTAGTATTTCTTCATCAGTATCCTTCTTCTCCAATGTTTCAACTCCCATTTCACTGATTTAGCAAAAGGTGCAGTGCCTGCATTTCTTACAAATACACACTTTCTAAACATTCTTAATGTACATAGACAGATACTTTGATTGCCTGCTTCACGGGTACTATGCTAGTCTATATAATTAGTCTATCTTTGTAACTTTGTTGTTACTCTTCTTTCTCTGCCAGTTCTTTCTCAGTCACCACCAAACTTAGCATATCTATAGGAAATGACATTTTACCTTGCAATAAGCTCTGTTATCGCTTGACACTCTCTAATTCCTTGGAAATCTATTGACAACTCACTCACAAAAACAACAACAGCCTCCTTAATCAAATAGGTCAGAAATATTCTCCTCCACAAAGTTTATGGCAAAGGGCACCACAGTCTGCTATTCCAAGTTGGGGGAAGTTTCTCTTGCATACAATAGAACCCTTCCTGAACATAGTCATATTGAAATAATTTTATAAATTCACGGGTGTTTTATGCCACTCCAGCCAAACAACTCATTTCTCAGCCATGAAAACTTGCCAGTTGCTTTCTTTTACTTCCAACAACATCTTCATCCCGCTTTGGTCCCACGAACTAATACTTTTTTTCACGGGTACTCTGCTAGAAAGATTTATTTTTCTTTCTTGTTACTATTGTTTCTGTTTTAAAAGATAGGTTACTTAGTGAGAGACATCATTGTATATATACTGTACATATACTGTAAAGTACAAATAAAGTGATCTGTCCCATTAAAGATATTGCTGTCATGCAATTGGTTACTTGTTTCAAAAATTATTCAATAGTAACCATTCGATAAATTGATAAATCAGTAAAGCTTTGATGAAGTCAGAGATATCCTCAGAGGCATCAGACACAGTCACACATGTAAGGGTACTGTCCTAATCCAGCAGTGCATATGAACATGGAATCACTGGAATGGTTAGATTCATTCGAGCAAGATTTTGTGTATATAATCCTCAAGAGCGCAAAAGAGATTATATTTTAATTGTTATATTTTTGGTTGAATACCCACTGCAGGGAACATTTAAAACTACCTGTTCTAAACCAATTTTTTTGGTGAAATCTGTATAACTTAAGGAGTAATGTTGTACATTAAGATCTGCCATAAATTTTGAAAAGGATGTCAGCCGAATACTTAAACTAACATGATCTGTAAATTCATTTATTGCCTTGGTATAGCATACTGTTTAGTATTAGCTTTATTGGATCTATTTTATAAAAGCACATGATCATATAGGTAAGATACACAATAGTAAAATAACAAAATGAACTATAGCACCATTGTCATCATATAAACTAACCATAATGAGTTTCAAGTTTAACTAAACTGTGCGGTTACTTTAAAGGAAAATATTTCAAGAACAAGTGGGCATGAAATAAATCATGGTACAAACATGAAGTCCTGTCATTCTTGCTTGTAAGATACATATTTTTGTTTATTATTTACACTAGTGAGAACAACAAAAAGGGAGTTTCTGACAATGGGTGATGGTCTGTTGTGGTATTGGAGTCAAATTTCAAAGCCAGGTTAAAGAGGCACTTATTTAGATCTTACTACTTTTAATTTGTTTTAATAGGGTTTTTATCTGATTTCTTATTATATTATGGTTTTTAATTACAATTTTACTTAATTTAGAATATTGTATGAATCTGCGTATTATTGAACAGCGCATTGAGGTCGCTATATTGATGTAATGCACTATAAACAAATAAACATTATCATTATCATTAAATGTGGAGCCATTTCATGAAATATAAAAATTTATGAAGTTTTTATGTAAATTTGATTGGATTGATCCGGCCTGAAACAGAAGATAAGTATATCATGTTGGCACACATTTTGTGGGGAATTTTTCACTGATTGCAAATATGCAACCTATTCTGTTGTATATTCGATATCAACGAAGATATGCGTAACCGCGAGTTCGGCAAGAAGACATTTTAACTGTTTTCTTTAATCCTGAGGTGCACCGTCAATTCTCACTGCAGCTTCCGAAAATCACTGAAAACGTGAGTTTTGGACTAATTGACAAGCATCTGGACCTGCTGTTTTTTTAATTTTTGACATTTTTCATTTTTCACTCCACCCTAGTGCACACTCAGAAACAAAGGTTACACAGACATCCATATGTGGTTTTTTTGGCTTGTCACCAGTATAAAGCCACTTCTGGTTTTTAAAAAACCCTCTTGATGTGGATGTTTAAAAAACCACCATCTTAAAATCCACTTTGGAATGATATAAAACCTTTAGTGGTTTATCAAGAAACCTATGAAGGACTGTTCAACACCAATTTTCTGGTTGTTTATTAAACCATTTGTGGTTTATAAAATAATCAAATATTTCATAAGCTGGTTTTGTACATATTCATCTTTGGTTTTTATAGAAACCGAGTAGAGTAAATATTCCCCCTTCTTAGGTTTTACAAATATCCATTACTGGATTTACATTAATCCATCATGGAGCATATATTAAACCAAAATTGGTTTTTCTAGTAACCAATTGGATAGTCTCATCATTCCCAGAGGGCTTTCATAACCATATAAATTATTTAAATAAAACGTTAGCTGGTTTGCTGGAAAACCATGATAAGATTTTTAAATATCCAGGTACGATTTTTTTTACCTCACCATTGGTGTTTCGTAAAAAAAAAATTCTGGTTTATTGACAAATTTGATCTTTCCTTTTTTGTATATTTTGAGCACACAGGGGTAAAATACATCCAAGCAGAAAGAAAATAGAAAGGCATTTGACTTTATTTATTCATATATAATCTATTTATAGAACTTCAAACAAGAAGAAAATGAAATATATAAATGTAGGAAGAAATAACAAGTGTATAACTACTATTCAAATTTTCAAATATAAACACCAGGAAACCACAAAACACATAAAAAACAAATAAAATACATATTTTCATATTTAGATATACTCATGCTGATATGATACATTTTTTGATGTAATAGTCCATGAAGAATGCAATGTAATAGTCCATAAACGTGAAAAGGTTCTTCTACAGTCATCGACAGAAGTCTTGTCGCTACCATAATGTTCTAGACGCTACTGCTGATATCTTGACTTGTAGTTGACTGATTTTATCAAGATATGGCTTAAATGAAAGCGAAATGCTTACTTGACATGATTATATTGTGAAAATAAAGTTTTGTCAGAGTAAGAATATTCTACAAATTAAATATAGACAGTATGTCCAAAATGTGTTCAGACAAAAGTCTTGTCGCATTGAAAAAGTAATGCCAACCAATTGCCTTAAATAATTGTGAAATAAAGAAAATAATGCAATAATATCAGAGCATTCAGTCAAGGTGTAGCTGAAAGGAAAAAAAAACTTTGCATGACTTCTTAGAACAATATTAATGGCGTTCCATGAGGACTCATTACGAATATCAACATATCATTGATAAAAATCATCAAATATGTCAGATAAGTGCCATTCAAAGCTCATCAGTCATCTTAGAATACTTTCCTCTGCATCGTGTATTATTTTGGTGGACAAGGGTTGAGGGATGTTGAGATCATTCCATTTCTGGTGACCATGCAGGTTCCAACTGGTCATTCTGCACTTGCCGAAAAAATCAAATTGGAGAGGACATCTATAGTCCATGAGCCAGACCAGATATTGGTACCACCTGGGGTGGCAAAATCTAACAGAGTTTTTCTGAAAGACATATGCCTATAGACTATAAAAAAGTTTGAGCCCCAGATTGGAGCGGCAGCTTAGTGGTAGTTATCAGCCCTTAAATATGGGAATCTGTGTCGGATTTGAGCACATGAATTATGGGGTGGGGGAAACTAAAATTGCTATATCTTCTGAATAAATGGGCCAATTTCAACAAATTACCCCTCAAAATGTCCGAAATTTTGAGTTCTACACATATCTGTCATTATATGACCAATATGCAAATTAATTAGGTCATCAGAGGTCAAAAGGTCACAAAAATTGACTGTTGCTTAAAATCTGAACCAATGTCCAAATAAACACCACAGCTGCCAACCCAATGACACTTGGTAGGTCATGGAGGGCTTAGATTATAGATAACAAGTGTGAAAGTCCATTTTATGCCAACAAATGGATAATTCATGCATGTGTCAGCAGCGGCACATAATGAAATATGGTACATATTTGAAAATGACCGTTTTAGGGGTGGAGGAAACTAAAATTGTTGTATCTCCTGAACCAATGGTCCTATCCCCACAAATTACCCCTCAAAATGTTTGAACTTGTATGTTATACACATATAGGTCATTATATGACCAATATGCAAATTAATTACATCATCAGAGGTCACAAGGTCACAAAAATTGACTATTGCTTAAAATCTGAACCCTCATCCAAAAACAAACTCCTTAGCTGCCAAACCAATGGGACTTGTTAAGTCATTTAGGGGTCAGATTATAGATAAAAAGTGTTAAAGTAAATTTTATGTGTAACAATGCAAATTTTATGTATGTTTCAGCATTGGCACAAGACGAAATATGTCAGATATTTGAAAATGACCGTTTGAAGGGCGAGAGAAACCAAAATGTTGTATCTCCTGAAACAATGGTGCTATCCCAACATATTACCCCTTAAAATGAAAGTCAATTTTATGTCTAGAAATGCAGAGTTTATGTATCTGTCAGCAGTGGGACAAAACAAAATATTGCAGGTATTTGAAAATGATAGTTTCAAGGGTGGGCGAAACTAAAAAAATTGCTATATCTCCTGAAACCAGTGGTCCAATTCCAAATAATTGCTGCTGCGGGTGTCTGGAATTAGGAGTTTTATACATATTATTTGACCAACATGCAAATCAATTAGGTCATCAGAGATCAGAAGGTTGCAAAAATGTACGTTTGCTTAAAATCTTGAGCCCTCATGAAAAAATTACACACCGTAACCGGCAAATCAATGGTACTTGATAAGTCATGTAATAAGGCTCAGATGATAGACAACAAGTGTCAAAGTCAATTTTATCCCTAAAATTGAGCTTTACAGAATATTTCTTATACAGCACTGAAATGTAAAAAATGTAGAGGACTGGGGACCAGGTGAGTATATCAATCTATAAGTCATCAAACAAACACCTTAGCTATCAGAGCAATGGGACTTGTTAAGTCATTTAGGGGTCAGATTATAGATAACAAGTGTCAAAGTAGATTTTATGCCAAAAAAGGAGAATTTATGTATACATGTCAGCTGTGTCACATAATCAAATATGACAGAAAATGTGTTTCAGGGGCGGGGGAAACTAAAATTGCTGTTTCTCCTGAACAAATGGTCCAATTCCTACAAATTACAACTCAAAATGTTTTCAATTGTAAGTTCTACACCCGATGTATGATGTCCTTACATGCTCAATATGAAAATTGAGAGTCCATCAAGGGGCAAAACACCAGAAAATGTGACTGAATGTGCCACACACAACTGAAATGCATGTCTTGTCAATAAGATGAAGAGTTGATTCAAGACATAGTAAACTAAATATAAAATAGGACTATCAAATTTGTGATTTATAGATGTCCGGAAACTGCTTCTCTTCGCTTCTGGCTATTTTTATGGACTCAAAACTAGACAGACTGAGAGAACTGGGATCAAATGGTCAAAAATATGGCAGCATACCACCAATACTCCCCTCCATGTTTCCTCCTTCTGGTTAGTATCATCCCTTCTAGTTTCCTCAATCTTCTCTTTCTGCCTTCTCCTTTGTCTCAGGACTCCTTCATAGTCTCCTACTCCATAGTCTCCTACTCCATAGGCTCCTCCTTCATAGTCTCCTCCTTCATAGTCTCCTCCTTCATAGTCTCCTCCTTCATAGTCTCCTCCTTCATACCCTCCTTCATAGTCTCGTCCTTCATAGTTTCCTCCTTCATAGTCTCACTATTTGCCTCAGTGCTTCCATTATTTCTCCTCTTCCCTTTATGTCAATATGTAGATGTACTTGTACCCTCCGAGCGTCTTCCATGTCTCCAGCTTCCATGCTTCTCCAATCATCCTCGATGATATACAGTACAACCCAAAATAAAGTAAGAACATTCTCTGCCAGAAGTCCTCTTTTTACCTATTTTGCCCTCCTTGCCTTTCTCCCCTCCACCCAAAATCTCCTCACAACAACCTTAGTGTCCTCGCCACAACCTCATCCCATATTAAGAAGTTAATAAGAACTCCATTAACACAGGTAGCATGCAATGCAATTAGCAATGGGGCACACACAAAAATCATACGCAATGGGGGTGATTTTAAAAGGTGGTTCAAAGTAGGTAAAGGTGGCTGATTCTTCCTTCCTGTTGGGGGTAATCATACTTTATATTGGGTTGTACTGCAGGGAGGATAGGGTTCATGAAAGGTAATTTTGTAGCAAGGAAAACGGGGAGAGGGTCAGAGGGAGGGGTTCGTTGGATGAAGGCTTGAGGTGTTATAGGGTTATGAGCTTGACAAGCTTATTGGGATAGGAGGAGAAAACAGAAATGGAGCATAGGGATGATTGATACTGCTATGCAATAGAGTGCCCTAGCCTGAATATGAACCCAGTATAGAGTGGTTGGGTGTTCAACATGCACCACTGAGCTAACCTGCCTCCCAGTGGGTGACAGGAAAAGAGACAGAGGGAGAGAGATAAGAAAGATGAGTGACTCCAGACCTTTTCTCTTTGACTTCGTAGTCTCCTCCAAACATCCTTGTCTCCCCCCCCTCACCCGCCATGCTCTATTAGTGGACCCTCTTTCCTGGCTTTCGCCTCCCTTGTCACCCCCCCCCCCCCGGTCCCCTGCTAACACAAGGGAACTAGAAGAAAGAAGCATTGAGAAAGAAGGCCAAGAAGATAGTCATATCAAGGATGAGCAAAAAGGAGGATGAATACATATAATTTAATGGGGCAGGGGGGGGGGGGGGGGGGTTGTGCGCCCTAAGAATGAAAAATGTTTAGAATCAACCTTTTTGAGTATATTGCCTTGTCATAATTAATGCTCAGGGTGCCCTGAATCACCTCACATAAGGTGCTTGGGAAGCACCCTGTGTGCTCGTGAAAAAGAGCTGCTCCCGGTGGAAATGTTATAGCAGGTTATCAGTACTCTGGCATTGCTCCACTCACCGGCATATGCGACTGGAGGTGGTTCACTGCCTTCGCCTACCCACAGCTGCAGACTAGCATGTCATTTAGGCACTGCTTAGCAATTTATGCAATAACCAAGCCATCCAATTATTTCATAATTCTGCAGATAGAGTCAAAGCATCCATGAAAGGTTGGATGGTTCACCTCTTGATGAGACTTTACCTCATCCAACAATGTGCAATACATCTCCTGTTCTTGTAGAGTGTACCTTATCGATGCTGATGCACCTTGTCACCTCTGATGCACCCCAGAAGTTTTCACATCCACCCCCACAGGAGACTGTTGGAAAGAGAAATTATTTTCTGGTACTTCTGTGTGATGGAATCTTCTCCAAGCAAAGAAACTCAAATTGATGACTTATGGATTGATATACTCACCTGGTCCCTGATGACATTCTCTACATTTTTTACATTTTAATGTTGTATAAGAAATATCCTGTAAAGCTCAATTTTAGGCATAAAATTGACTTTGACACTTGTTATCTATCATCTGAGCCTTACATGACTTATCAAGTACCATTGGTTTGCCGGTTACGGTGTGTAATTTTTTCATGAGGGCTCAGATTTTAAGCAAAGGTACATTCTTACAACCCTTTGATCTCTGATGACCTAATTGATTTGCATGTTGGTTAAATAACATGAACAAAACTCCTAATTCCAGACACCTGCAGCAGAAATTTGTTGGAATTGGACCACTTGTTCGGGAGATTTTCAATTTTTTTAGTTTCGCCCACCCTTGAAACTATCATTTTCAAATACCTGTCATATTTTGTTATGTCCCACTGCTGACATATACATAATATCTGCATTTTTAGACATAAAATTGACTTTCATAATTGTTTCATATTATCTTTTCCCTAAATGACTTAACAAAGTCCAATTGGTTTGGCAGCTATGGTGTTTGTTGTTGATGAGGTACTCAGATTTTAGGCAGTGGTAAATTTTTGTGACCTTTCGACCTCTGATGACCTAATTAATTTGCATATTTGTCATCTAATGACCTATATATGTAGAACCCACAAGTCCGAACATTTTAAGGGGTAATATGTTGGGATAGCACCATTGTTTCAGGAGATATAGCATTTTAGTTTCCCCCGCCCTTAAAACGGTCATTTTCAAATATCTGACATATTCTGTTTGTGCCGATGCTGAAATATACATAAATTCTGCATTTTTAGACATAAAATTTACTTTTTACACTTTTTATCTATAATCTGACCCCTAAGTGACTTAACAAGTCCCATTGGTTTGGCAGCTAAGGAGTTTGTTTTGGATGAGGGTTCAGATTTTAAGCAACGATCAATTTTCGTGATCTTGTGACCTCTGATGACCTAATTAATTTGCATATTGGTCATATAATGACCTATATGTGTAGAACTTACAAGTTCAAACATTTTGAGGGGTAATTTGTGGGGATAGGACCATTGGTTCAGGAGATACAGCAATTTTTGTTTCCTCCACCCCTAAAACGGTCATTTTCAAATATGTCAAAGTCAAAGTCAAAATTACTTTTATTTTGGCAGGGTAACATGTTCAGCCTTCGCTGTTTTTCAACACGGCCCTGACTAGAATAACAAGTACATAAAAGCAACAAGGGTAAAAGCAATACAGGAGGTAAAAACAAAAGAACAATATATCATAAAAAAGTATACATAAGATCTATGAACGTTGGTTTAAAATGTGTTTTAGCATATTACTTTTAAAAACATCAATACTGCAGGATGACTTAACATGACTAGGTAGAGTGTTCCAAGCACTAGCACCACTATGTACAAACGAACGTTGACCCATGTTTGTTGTACACCTTAGCACCTTCAAATTTTCTTGTTGTCTTGTACCATAGTTGTGGTCTACTTTTTCAAACAGAGATGTAAGATAGTTTGGACACATATCATGCAAGCATTTGTACATTAAAATCGATTTGTGATAAAGAGACCTTTCACTAAAAGTAAGCCATTTCAGCTTGTTCAAAACAAAAGAAGTAGGAGTGTCAAAAGGAACACTTAAAACAATTTTGCCTCCTTTTACCATAAGTTTCTCAACCTTTTTCATGGATTTCATGCAGCAGGAGGAATATGTAATATCACAGTAGTCTATAAGCGGCATAACTAAAGCATTATACAATTTCAATGCAGTATCTTGGTCCAGGAATGATCTTACTCTTTGTAGCACACCGAGTCTTTGTCTAAGTTTCTTGCACATTGTTTCGACATGATCTTCCCAGTTAAGAGTTTTATCAAGCTGAAGTCCAAGATATTTGTAGCAGGACACATGTTCTAATTGTTCATTGTTGATAGAAACACTTGGGATTTGGACACGCTGGATACGATTTGGGAGCCGAATAGTGTCCACTTGCATTTTTTCGTGTTTAGATGGAGTTTGTTGTTATGGAACCATTCAGCCAGATTTGCGAGGTCATTGTTGAGAGCTGTATAAATATCAGCTACAGATTTAGCAGAGAAAAGTAAGACTGTATCATCTGCATACAAAGCGATTTTTGAAGAGCTAATTGAAGACGCAATGTCATTTATGTACACAGTAAAAAGAATAGGTCCCAATATGGACCCTTGTGGGACCCCACAGGAAATAGGTAGCTTCTCAGAGGCAAACGATTTATGTTGAACACATTGATTTCTGTTTGTCAGATAGCTTTTAAACCATGTGTGTTCAATTTCATTAACACCAAGACACTTGAGCTTAAACAAAAGAGTATTTGTGTCCACAGTGTCAAATGCCTTTTTTAGGTCGATGTACACAATGTACCATATTTCATTATGTGCCGCTGCTGACACATGCATGAATTATCCATTTGTTGTCATAAAATGGACTTTCACACTTGTTATCTATAATCTAAGCCCTCCATGACCTACCAAGTGTCATTGGGTTGGCAGCTGTGGTGTTTCTTTGGACATTGGTTCAGATTTTAAGCAATAGTCAATTTTTGTGACCTTTTGACCTCTGATGACCTAATTAATTTGCATATTGGTCATATAATGACACATATGTATAGAACTTACAAGTTCGAACATTTTGAGGGGTAATTTGTAGGGATAGGACCATTGGTACAGGAGATACAGCAATTTTAGTTTCCTCCACCCCTAAAACGGTCATTTTCAAATATGTACCATATTTCATTATGTGCCGCTGCTGACACATGCATGAATTATCCATTTGTTGTCATAAAATGGACTTTCATACTTGTTATCTATAATCTAAGCCCTCCTTGACCTACCAAGTCACTTTGGGTTGGGAGCTGTGGTGCTCATTTGGACATTGGTTTAGATTTTAAGCAATAGTCAATTTTTGTGACCTTTTGACCTCTGACGACCTACTTAATTTGTATATTGGTCATTTATTGACCTATATTTGTAAAACTCAAAATTCCGGACATTTTGAGGGGTAATTTGTTGAAATTGGCCCATTTATTCAGAAGATATAGCAATTTTAGTTTCCCCCACCCCATAATTCATGTGCTCAAATCCGACACAGATTCCCATATTTAAGGGCTGATAACTACCACTAAGCTGCCGCTCCAATCTGGGGCTCAAACTTTTTTATAGTCTATAGGCATATGTCTTTCAGAAAAACGCTCTTAGATTTTGCCACCCCAGGTGGTACCGATCTGTGAAAATATGGGGTCTGGCTCATGGACTACTAGACAAGATGTGCCTTTTGGCTTATGAATTGCATCATAATTTTGGTTTACTATAATTTAGGCATAAAATTGATTTTTGTCTGGGGTCACTGATGATTTTATTGATATTTATACATCTCATACATATCGTCACTCAAGGCAACACTTTCTGTTTTTTGCCCATTCTGTTTTTAAATTATGTTCACAATTATTTAAGGCAATTTGTGGGCATTACCTTTTCAATGCGACAAGACTTTTGTCCGAGCACATTTTCGACATAATGTCAATATTAATTTGTAGAATATTCTGACTCAGACAAAACTTTATTTTCGCAATATAATCATGTCAAATGAGCGTTTAGCTTTCATTTAAGCCATATCTTTATAAAATCAGTAACTACAAGTCAAGATATGAGCAGTAGCGTGTAGAACATCATGGTAGCCACAAGACTTCTGGCGATGACTGTAAATGTTGGTGAACACCGGATGTCGTACACCCGGTAACAAGCATTAACGCAAGAAAGAACCAGGGAAAAGGCCCACACTGTTATCATCTGGAATGCTGATGGTCGCTGACGTGTGTCCAATGGGCTTTGAGATGGACCACGATTCTTCAAGGTTTGCTGTTGAGCACTTGGCTTCCTGAAAATAAAAGCAATCACCATGTTACTTTTCATAAGTTCATAAGCATAATATTACGCAGTGTCTATTGCATTGGTTTCATGAACAGATTGAAACAATGAGTTGCATTTGTGTTTTACGCCTCTGCAGCACCTTATTGGGCTATATCGATTGAAACAATGAGTTTTAACTTCTTGTCTGATTCTGAAACACTCTTCACAACATTTCATAATTTTGGCCATGTACAGTAGTTTTAATTTGAAATTGACTCAATTTTATGGCATATTTTATGACAGTCAATCCATTGGTTTCATTATAATCTCTAAAAAGCTAGGAAAGAGAGCTCAAATACAAAACAGCTGTCTTTTGCTCATGATGATATGTGCATCTTTCCTAGCTACGCAAAAAAGCTAAACAAAGAATTTGTGACATGTGATGCCCAGGATGTGATGCCCTTCATTTAAGGATTAAGAGAAAGATAACATTAAACAGTGCACAGAAACAGAGACCCACCTTTTCACTCGTCTGCCTCAAGGGCATCACCAATCCGGGTCTGAGAAGAGTTTTTTCAGGGATGATTCCTGAGACCTATTCAGAGCAGTTCAGGTGATAAGCTTATCCAGTTCCACTGGTTGGATGAGCTTAAATTCAAGTAAAAGCTGAAACAGAAATAATTAAATAGTTAGGCACACTCTATTGAAATAAGGGAATACAATTCTTACTATGTATTAAAATAACCTGACGTCAGACAGATGTCAAGACAATTTCTGTGACATCAGCTGATGTCTCCCTGCAGGGAAAGGAATGAAATTCTTCTATGTGTTATAAGCAACCTTGGAAAATAGCCTATAATAATAATCATTTATATTACTGAAGCTTTGCTGTCATATACCCTATCTTTTTTGAGGTGGTTAGATAAGAGTAATATTATGTATCAAATTACACCGAATGTCCTATTTAAGTTATCCATATTCAAAGGTGAATAGTGAATACCTTTTTACCTAAAAATCTTGAGTCTTGTATGATAGACTATAAATATGAAGCATTGGCCAATGAAATATATGATTAAACAACATCATGTACAGTACACATCACAAACTGTAACCTAAGAGATCTACTTGTAGCTTTAAATGTCAATTATAAAAATTGTTTCCATTGTGATTTCTGGATGATGATCAAAAACCATATAATCCTTACTTCTTTAAGATAATTGATCACCAGCAACTAACAGGTTTTTAAAAATGTGCAACACTCTCTGAACAAAGGCCTATGATATATACATAAAACAGAGTGACTTTTTTGTCGAATAAATGTTAGCGAATGTTCTCATGCAGCTCATAAACTAAAACAAAATTAATCATAAAATTCCTACCTTGGAACTGATGATAAACCAGGATGTCCTTGCCTCTTCATTTAACATGTTCAATGAACAAATCAATCAGACCTGGTAACTGCACCATCTAACTGACTCTCACAAAAGGTATATAATTGTGTCTCAAGTCTGACAAAATTACCTTGTGATTAGCCTTGAACAAGCTGTAACAATGTCAAACATTGCCAGATTAAGTGTTGATATCCTTAAATGTGAAGCTGTGAACAATGTTAAAGATCAATGAACCTGGACACATGGTGTTTTAAGTATTCATTTGGTTTGCAATAAAACCATTTTAATCGTTACTGGTTTTGTAAATATCCAAGTGATTTTTTATAAAACCCCAATAAACCCGTGTTAACCAAGCTGGTTTTTAAATGATTCATTTGATTTTTTAACAAACCATAATTAACCCGTTTCATCCATTTGGTTGTTTATACATTCAAATGATTATTAGGGTGGAGTGAAAATTGAAATTAAAAAAACAGCAGGTCTAGATACTTGTCAATTTGCATGAAACTGGCCATTCCAGTTTCATTTTTGAGCTGAAGTGAAAATTGGCGGTGCACTTCAGGATCAAAGATATGCCTTTAAAGTTAGTTTCGATAGATTCGCGGTTAGCGTTATTTTTGTCCAGGTTAAAGAGACAGACATGAGAGTTATATATTTGAATTCAGAATAAAATTTCCTTCAAAATGAGTACCAACATGCCATATCTATGTATATTATCAGTGCTCAGTAAGTACTGTGAGAACTGCGTAAAAATGTTCCGGTGGGATAAACAACCAAAGGGATTGTTCATGAAATGAAAAAAGCTTGAAACTGTCTGGATAGCTTCTACAGACTCTGAATTTCAACTTTAGATGTTCAAACACTTTAATTTGACCTCTTATTGTCCTTGGGGGTAAGTGACCTCTGAGACTAAAATTACACATATTTAACTGTTTTTGCGTGCTTGCAACATTGACTAACATCCCTAAAGTCTCTATAAACATTTTAATTTGGTTGGCTAACTTACTACAAGTGTTCAAATAAGTATTTTGGTAAGTCACATTGACACTTTGGTGACCTTGGATGACCTAAAAGTTGTTTATCTTGTAAGTACCAAGCAGGACAATCTATATATAATTACACTATCTTTGTTTCTTTGTTGTTACCCTTATTTCTCAGCCATTTCTCTCTCAATCATCACCAAACTTCGCATGTCTATTGGCATTGACATTTTCCCTTGCAATAAGCTCTGTTTTCCTTCAAAACCCTCTCATTCCTGTAAAATCTGAATTCAAATGCCACCTCAAACGTACATGCGTTTCGTCCCTTCAAATTTTCACATTATACCAGTAGCTATGCTTATTAGTATTTCTTCATCAGTATCCTTCTTCTCCAATGTTTCAACTCCCATTTCACTGATTTAGCAAAAGGTGCAGTGCCTGCATTTCTTACAAATACACACTTTCTAAACATTCTTAATGTACATAGACAGATACTTTGATTGCCTGCTTCACGGGTACTATGCTAGTCTCAATATAATTAGTCTATCTTTGTAACTTTGTTGTTACTCTTCTTTCTCTGCCAGTTCTTTCTCAGTCACCACCAAACTTAGCATATCTATAGGAAATGACATTTTACCTTGCAATAAGCTCTGTTATCGCTTGACACTCTCTAATTCCTTGGAAATCTATTGACAACTCACTCACAAAAACAACAACAGCCTCCTTAATCAAATAGGTCAGAAATATTCTCCTCCACAAAGTTTATGGCAAAGGGCACCACAGTCTGCTATTCCAAGTTGGGGGAAGTTTCTCTTCCATACAATAGAACCCTTCCTGAACATAGTCATATTGAAATAATTTTATAAATTCACGGGTGTTTTATGCCACTCCAGCCAAACAACTCATTTCTCAGCCATGAAAACTTGCCAGTTGCTTTCTTTTACTTCCAACAACATCTTCATCCCGCTTTGGTCCCACGAACTAATACTTTTTTTCACGGGTACTCTGCTAGAAAGATTTATTTTTCTTTCTTGTTACTATTGTTTCTGTTTTAAAAGATAGGTTACTTAGTGAGAGACATCATTGTATATATACTGTACATATACTGTAAAGTACAAATGAAGTGATTTGTCCCATTAAAGATATTGCTGTCATGCAATTGGTTACTTGTTTCAAAAATTATTCAATAGTAACCATTCGATAAATTGATAAATCAGTAAAGCTTTGATGAAGTCAGAGATATCCTCAGAGGCATCAGACACAGTCACACATGTAAGGGTACTGTCCTAATCCAGCAGTGCATATGAACATGGAATCACTGGAATGGTTAGATTCATTCGAGCAAGATTTTGTGTATATAATCCTCAAGAGCGCAAAAGAGATTATATTTTAATTGTTATATTTTTGGTTGAATACCCACTGCAGGGAACATTTAAAACTACCTGTTCTAAACCAATTTTTTTGGTGAAATCTGTATAACTTAAGTAGTAATGTTGTACATTAAGATCTGCCATAAATTTGAAAAGGATGTCAGCCGAATACTTAAACTAACATGATCTGTGAATTCATTTATTGCCTTGGTATAGTATACCGTTTAGTATTAGCTTTATTGGATCTATTTTATAAAAGCACATGATCATATAGGTAAGATACACAATAGTAAAATAACAAAATGAACTATAGCACCATTGTCATCATACAAACTAACCATAATGTGTTTCAAGTTTAACTAAACTGTGCGGTTACATTAAAGGTAATATTTCAAGAACAAGTGGGCATGAAATAAATCATGGTACAAACATGAAGTCCTGTCATTCTTGCTTGTAAGATACATATTTTTGTTTATTATTTACACTAGTGAGAACAACAAAAAGGGAGTTTCTGACAATGGGTGATGGTCTGTTGTGGTATAGGAGTCAAATTTCAAAGCCAGGTTAAAGAGGCACTTATTTAGATCTTACTACTTTTAATTTGTTTTAATAGGGTTTTTATCTGATTTCTTATTATATTATGGTTTTTAATTACAATTTTACTTAATTTAGAATATTGTATGAATCTGTGTGTTATTGAACAGCGCATTGAGGTCGCTATATTGATGTAATGCACTATAAACAAATAAACATTATCATTATCATTAAATGTGGAGCCATTTCATGAAATATAAAAATTTATGAAGTTTTTATGTAAATTTGATTGGATTGATCCGGCCTGAAACAGAAGATAAGTATATCATGTTGGCACACATTTTGTGGGGAATTTTTCACTGATTGCAAATATGCAACCTATTCTGTTGTATATTCGATATCAACGAAGATATGCGTAACCGCGAATTCGGCAAGAAGACATTTTAACTGTTTTCTTTAATCCTGAAGTGCACCGTCAATTCTCACTGCAGCTTCCAAAAATCACTGAAAACGTGAGTTTTGGACTAATTGACAAGCATCTGGACCTGCTGTTTTTTTAATTTTTGACATTTTTCATTTTTCACTCCACCCTAATGATTATGTAGAAAACCCAAAAAAAACAAGTTTTTTTCTGTGTGTGGAGTAGTTTGCTAATTATAATAATCATTATAACCTATGTACCCTGATCCAATATTCAACACTACTAAGGTCACTGAAGCACCCAAAACAAGACCAAAACCCTTCCCCTGAATCAACAAAGCCCTGTTGTTTGGCATCACCCTCTGGGAAATGCCAATTCGGTGCAGCCAATCAACTGTGACCTTATAGCCAAAATGTATGACTTCAGTGGATCAGTGAATCCCTCCAAAGAGTTCAGACCATTATGGCAGATGGATCAAAGTTTGACCTGGGGGAAATCTCTGTGGTTGAAGTAGCAAATGCCTACGAAGACTTCACAGTATGTGCTGCTGACAGGAAAAAGGAAGCAGAAATTAGTTTAGCAGTGTGCCACCAAGGACTGACAAAGATATCAACAACAAAAATCAAGGAACTGAAGATTAGAAGAAACTTGAGCCAATGTGTACAAATGAGGGACACATGTTTTTGGATCTTGGTCCAAAATTCCACTTGATGAATGGAACAATAAACATGTTCCTCCAATCTTCACAGGCAAAGTAAAAGTTAAATAAAGTAAAATTGTATTTAACGTCGGTGATGACAGTGAAGACAGTGAAGACAAATAACAGAAGCTACAAAGCACATCTTCCTTCACGCTGATGGCCTCAATCTTTCTCAGGCAGATTTCGGATCTGTGATTAAACATGTGGAAAAAAAGACCAAAGGCACTCCCTTCGCGGCTAAAGGCTACACAAAACCCACAGAAACAACACTTTTCTAAGGACATGAGAATCCCCTCCCTAATTTCTTGCCTGCAGATAGACTGACAGTGACAAGATTTTACTTCAGAACAAGTGAAACTGCATATCAACATGAAAAGGCAGTCTTATGGGAAAGGAAAGTCTAGCTAGAAAGATAAAAGCTGACAGTACAGTGATCAAGGGAATACGTCTGGAATTAAAAATTTTCAGATGAAGAATGGAAAACAAACTAGGTTAAAATCAGATGTATGGAGTCAGATCAGTTGCAGTTAAAGTTATACATGCCAAACTACCAAACTATCTGTGTGTAAAGGGGAATATACTGATGAGAGAATCGAACTCTTTTTTTAATGAAATATTCAATCTCCCAATTTCCGCTTCAATTAACCTTTGGAAGCCTCCAAACTATCAATCAAAGTGACTAGTGCAAGTTGTCAACTCCAGATGGATCACTGCAAACAAGCAACATGGACTATACCAGAGAGCATCTACCCAAGTGCTATCCTTGGGGAGAAACAGGGCATTTGTAAAAGGTCTATTGCCGGACCAGCAACTACCAAGGACACAACCAGAATCACTGCCGTCTGTCGAGTCATTAAAAAAGAAAAGTCCCCTTGAAAAGGGTACTGTATCGATCTTACCATAAACCTGAAGGTATGTGGCATGCAATAAAAAGTTTTAATATCTTAAAGTAGGCATTTCTATGAAATAAATACCCTTAGAAAAATTCCAAAGCCCCTCCCCTTGTTTCATGAAAATATTACATAGCCAAGGATGTGTAAAAAAAAAAAACTTTGTTATGTAAAACCACCTGTTTAGCTATTAGTTTGTTAATTGCTACATGCACAGTGTACATGTCATTCAGTACTATTTAAGAGTGAGTGATATCAGGCCTGAAAGATACCCCCCCCCCACCACAAAAATCATGAATTTGACACTGCAGGTTTGCTGCGGTCACTGGAACTTTGCATCATTGCAGCGTAATGCGCCGAAAAGCTTTTTGCGAAGTTAATATTGCAAATAGAGCAAAATGAATAAGTGCATTGAGTTTGGAGCAGTTTACTTGATATATGCAGGTTTTTAAATTTTGAAAATCGGACGTTTATTAAGGATTTTAGGCCAAGTTTTGCATTGAACCCCTCTTGAAATTGTACACAATTTTTGATGACGTTTTACACGGAAAAAATATCGCCTGTAGATTTCCCTTACCTTGATGAATCGATGTACTGTTAAGAAAACTTACATGTAAGTTTTTTTATAGGTTAAGACATCGATACAAAAATATGTCACTCTGTATTTGGTCGTGTGTCGTGATGTCGTACAATTTGAGAAATTTTATATTTATGTGATGATTACAAACACATATCTTGTATGTACCAATATTATTATATGTCACTGGAATGCTTAGCTTCTGTAGTTTTATATCAATCTCTAAAAATTAATCTTCCTTACAGAATAAGGCTGTTAGCCACCAAAAACCGTGAGAAAACAGGTGATTTTTTTGTGTCCCGCGTGGGCGTCTGTATTTGGCGGAACGGAATGGAATCTGTAAAATGAGGAAAGGAACGGAATCTGTATTCCGTGGAACTGCAAAAAACGGAACTGTGAAATGCGGAACTGTAAAAAACGGAACTGTAAAATGCGGAACGGCCGGGATCTTTGTTGTATACAATTAACCAACTCTCAATTGATGATGTCAACAGCATCTTACATTACTTCATTCCAATCAACTTTCTTAATTGCTGTCGAAGGGGAATAGAGATTAAGTTGTCTACAAGAATTCAATTGACTGCCTCAAATCACAGTTAGGCGAAAATAACTATTTAATTCCCCTGTGATTTCTTTTTAAAATATCTTTGTGGGTGGATGGATTCATGAACACCGGGGTTATTGAAAAACTTCATGAAAACAGGCAGGTGACATGCGTGAACTGAGAAGTTGAAATCAGAAACTGAACATTGAAAATTTGGTTAAAATGACAAGCTGCCAAATGCATGTAGGCCTAACTTAAATCAGCTGGCTTCTTGTATTTTGTTCTCATAGCATATCATTATTTGAGTTGAAAACTCGGACTGAGACTTGTAAAACATTAAAGCATTTGAAGCAATGTATGTTATAGGCCTACCTTAAAAAAAAGAAACATTTTATCAGAAGTTATTAAAACTCAATTCCAAAGCAAATCCCAGTTGTAACCTCTGAACACAGGTTAATTGCACTTTAAGAATGTTCAACAAGATTATCATACCCTGACACTTCAATACCAATCAGTGAAGTGCTGGCACTTCAAATCCAATTGGGCACTGGTACTTCAATGCCACTTAGAAACTGATACAATGGGAAGGGTACCTTGCTATCCAATGCCAATTAAAGACCCTACTGGTTGTCATTCCGAAGCCAAGCATAATTATGATCGCACTGGGATTATGTGGGCCCTACTGGGAACCAGAAATCTTTATGTAGGCAGGCCCTGGCAGGGGCACCATGGGGCACAGGAACAATATGGACGAGCACAAACTTTGTAAAAATTACTTGCGACACTTTCAAATGACAATGGAAATAATAGTACACTAAATTTCTGGTATTAGGCCCTATGTTTAACTGACTTTATTGCCCCCTCCCCACCAAGATTAACTGGCAAGAAAAAATTCTAATTACTGGAATTTTATTGACAGACCACCAACCTGTCAAAAAGATCAAAGAATCCATAGAATAACTAATTAAAAGCAAAGCATTACACAGCCACAGTAGGTATATTACTGATAAATTAGCAGTTATTACTTGATAACATAACTATCTGTTATTGGATTTCAATTTGGTATATGAAAAGAAACAACCTTTCCAAACTGGGCTTAGGTATCTGAGTACTCACAACTCTCAGTAAATACGTACAATGGTGTATTGGCTGCTGATAGGCCTACACTGTTATATCATGCATGAGGATTGCATAGAAGAAGACCATGATCAATGAGAATAGGGCAAGTAAGTCTGGATCGGACCAAACATTCTTTTAACACTTAACAACAATTGGCGATAATATTTGTAATTCATTCTCGATTTTAATAGTTAGTAATACCAGCTAGTAAACTTTAAAACTGCACTTCACATTAGTTTGTCCAACAGGCAGGTCATTCTAAGGGCTGACCTGATGATCTTGGGGGTGGGGCTGTGGATTTTTGGTTAAAAAAGGACATTTGTTGACTGTTAGATTAGTGTTGAAAACTTGATATGGCATGATCATTATATTCATGACACATCATCAGTATACAAATCTATGTTCTGTCCTTTTCTTCCCTGTAAAAAGTGATCCAGCTGTTATGATACAGAAGGCAGTTTTGACAATACTAAAAACCTTACTTTTAATGGATCCATACTTGCTATCAAGTCTAGTCTAACATTTGTTGAGTCCTATGACTTAGAAAAAATCCACAAGCAACTTAATTGTTAATTGTAACCAGCCATGGGTACATTCCAACAGGTATATAGATTTCAATTTCAAAACAATGGTATATCAGATTCGATTCTAAAGGTACTTATCACTGCATGACTACTATGTAAAACCCTGGGCACCAGAATATGTGCTTTTAAACTTACTAACCCAGGCATTTTAATGGTCACAATATCTTACATTTATATATATATTATCTTTTATCATTATGTTTTTAGCTCACTGCTGTTATACATGTACCTTTTACCATGTTATCGCTGTACTGACTGTGATATATATGCTTTCCCCATCTTTGGGGGCTCGATAAAGAAAAAGAAAAAAAGAAAAAATAGAGAACAATAATATAATATCTTTTTTCAAAGAAAAGAAGAATCTGCTCAAGTTACAATAAAATAAGTGTTGGAAGACAATTAGCTAATGAAAAACAAACTCCATGGAAATGGCAATTAGGGTTTGAAGTGTCAAGGAAAGTTCAAGGAACTCCAGAATTGCAATTTAGCATGGTTGAAAAGTAATTAGTATAATACCTGCATCACCAAACTGAAACCCAATTGCAATGCTCAAGGCCTTAGAGATTGGCATACATTGTATCATACAAGCCACCCAATAACCAATTTGGCAATTAAATACCGACCGTTCCGCTTTTTACAATTCCGCGGAATGCAGATTCCGCATTCTACAGTTCCGTTTTTAACAGTTCCGCATTTTACAGTTCCGCGGAATACAGATATTCCATTCCGTCAATTCCGTTCCGTTCCGTCAAATACAGACGCCCGTCCCGCGTTACATCAGATTTGAAAAAATCATCTTAAAAGTGAGATTGCATGCCAATGACAACAGATATCGTGTTCTGGTTTTCTCTGTAGCAATACCCAATTCCTTTTCAAGCCCAGAAAGCTTACATCGTCTATCTAACTATTATCATTTCTTTTGTAGAGCCTTTAATGCAAAGCAATGTCAACCTGTCCCCCTTGCCAAAAAAAATCAATGTGTTTTTTAAAATTATGTCTGAAACTCCTAATATTGAAGCTAGGAACTTCAAACATATATCAAATAAATGCTCATGAGTTCTACTTTCAATTTCATATCTTAGATTTTGTACGCAGGTAAACCTATTGCTGTATAGCTTGTCTAGTTTACCCTGAAACTTTTGTAACTCCTCTAAAAAGCAGTCAAATTGGAGAGGGGTTGTTAGTTTCAAACCATCTAAACTTCAACCAGTACGAGGGGTTTTCCAAAAGTTCTGTCCAACTTGCCGTAGATTTTGCAATATTTAATACAGAAACTTGATATTAGGGTAAGATAATATTGAAGTAATTTGCAAATGATCCTGAAAAAATCAGATCATAGAAACAAATATAAATGGTCAATTTGTTGCCATGGAAACAAAAAGTCATGAAATGCGGCCCAGGGCACCTTTAGAGACACAGATTCTTTATATCTTGTCAAAAATGTAATTTTTACCAGGGTTGCAGGACAGGAAACCTATTAAAAATAATCCCTAACATTTCACAAATTCTTCTAAGAATGAACGTGACACTGAGTACATTTCCTATAACCTTATATCCCTTGAAAAGTCAATGCCTCACAGTCGTTATATTAAGATCACAGTTGGTGTTTCGCAAACTTTTTGTTCTTTACGATGGGTTTTCCATAAGTTCTGTCCAACCTGTCATAACTTTTGCTAGTTTTTAAACAGAAAATTTATATTTGGGTCAGTTGATAATGAGATAATTTGCAAATGATTCCCCAGTTTTTGCATTTTCCAATCTTCTTTTCTTAGGTTTTCCGATGTGTCTTCTCCTCATTCAGAAAAAGTTTGTACGATCTTTATTTGGTTCTGTCACTCATAATGTCTACCTTGTATGTATGATAAAAGGTTTTTACTCTCTCTGCTAGTTTTATCAAATTAAAATTAAAAAAAATGTAACAGGTATATATATGATGTTATCCATATCCAAAAAATTGCTCATCTCGTAAAAAATTGAGAAACTACATGAGTGATGGTAAAGTAACTGAGATGTATCAAAAATACCAGTTTCCATTGTTATTAATGATTTTACAATTAACTGATTATATTTCATGAAAAAAATTATGAATATACTTACATTCAATATGTCAAGACACAGATAATGCAAGCAAGTATTCATTTCGTTTTAAGAGAGCTCTGCAAAGTCTGGGCCGCATTTCATGACTTCTGGTTTCCATAGCAACAGATTAAGCATTTATTTTTAATTTTATGATCTGATTTTTTGGGAGTTATTTGCAAATTACGTGAATATTATCTGACCCAAATATCATTTTTCTACATCAAATCTAGCAAAAGTTATGACTAGTTGGACAGAACTTATGGAAAACCCCTCGTAAAATCACACAATGTGGAGAGTGGTATTTTCCAAATGCTCATAAATCAGGGTTTACTGTAGTATAAAATATGGTTAGGTTCGCAATGATTTTGTGACTTCTGTGAAGCTCTGAAAAACCCTGAAAAAAATGTAACACATGCACGCATGATTCGTACAGATTTTTATGCTGGCAGTGTAGAGTCAATGCTGGTAAATCCGTCCAGGAGGGTAAATCCGTCCACTCCGTGCTGTGTGTGTATATAAATACACGTAACAGTTGTTTGAGTTTTAAAATTATGAGAAAGTCGTTTTTAAACACGTTTTGCCGTTTTTGTTGTTTTTACAGGTATTTAAACAATATTTCCAGCCTATTTTAACAAAGTGGAATGAAAACAATCAAATCCTGTGACGTCATCACAGACATTTTAAGACTTGGTGGCCATAACCTTGTAGGCCTATTCCTGTCAACAAAAAATGTATTTAAAGTAAAAAAATTATTGAACATGACGTAAAATTTAATTATTTTTTGTAGGATTTGTTAAATTTCCCCATTGTGAAATTTTGAAAGGAAATACAATAGAAATAAAAGTGGACGGAATTACCATCATTATTTCAGAACTGGCTTGATTGAGGGTTTGCAAATCCGTCCACCTACATCAAATATGTTTTAGAGTACTTTTATGACTTTTAATATTCATAAATGGCATACAAAAGATTACAGAAAGTAGATTGGAGCAATTATGCCACTTTGTTTGGATTAACAGGGTACTTTAAATGTAATTGAGGCTGTCAATTGAAATTATTGCAATCTAACTGATCCATATTTTTTCAATCATTGTATTTCTCGTTCTGTCATTGTCCCATTACTCTAAAATCAACACAAAAACGTTTGTGAAAGTTACTAAATCGCAAAACTGAAAGAAATAATAAAATATGATTGGTGTGGGCTGAATAATGCCTTGTGGACGGATTTACCATCCTTGCTGGACGGATTTAGCAGCACACTGGACGGATTTAGATGACCTAACCTTCAATATTTGTTGCCATGGTTTTGGTAAGAATTATTTGAATATTTGACTTTTTTGGCTGCTAATGATAGTTCGGAATGTGTTCCTTCCAATGGACTAAATTCTATTTCTGTATATATTCCCATTTCCCTAGAAATACAGTTTTAGCCAAAAGTGGACGGAATTACCATCCTTGACTCTACAGGATTTCAGAATGACCAAAAAGTGGACAAACTAATAAATAACAAGTCATAATTGACTTTTGTGCCCTCATATCATGAAAAAGGGCAGGAATTTCTGTTAAAATATAAGGATTGCTCTGAAATTAAATACTCACTTGAGACATTGATTTTTTATCACCGCAAAAAAATTGAGACTGGCGATATATGCGAGATGTCACGTGCATTTTTGATAATTATTGAAGTAAGATGTTTCAACTAGTTCTTAGGTATATTGGTAACGTTTTGTAACCTTTTACTTGAGATTTTAAGATGAACCCAGGCTTCTAACTTAGTTATACACATGATGCTTGAAAACGCTTTTTGTGGGTTGCTGTATCATAACTTTGTGGATCTATGTATTGGTTTTTGGAGAAGAGATACTTCTTTTTACTGCTCAAATCAGTAAGATCATCATCTTGGCTAACTTTTGGTTTTAATTGGTTGTCCTTAGTCTATTTTAGTCATTTTTGAAGAAAACAATTTTTGGTCCAAAACGGCCATGTAACGCAAATTGTACGACCTTGTGACATGCGACAATTAAACAAACTGTTGGATCTTTTTATGTACGTGTTATTTATGTCTAATTCATTATCCAAACAAATTAATAAAGTAGCATTGTAACCATTTTTGGTTTAAATTCCCTGTGTTTTTTTTTTTGCATCATCCCACTCATGAGGCTTTTCCCCTCAAGCCATAACATTAAATCCTACTCCTAAGCTCATCTACTCTCCTGAGGTTTCCCACTGGGCAACTCTTGCCCTTCAAAATTCATTTATATATTTATTTGGGACAGCAAGGTCAGAAATTCATATCATATTGCAGGCCATCAAATATCCCATCTTTTGGGATGCTCATTGAACTTCTACACTCTTGCTCATAAATATGGAATATACGGAAATAACCACGATCCTTGTTTTATTTTTTCCCTTCTTTTGGGTGAGTCCAGATTTATAAAATTAACTTCAACATGCTGAGAAGAGGCTCAACTAGCCTGATATGAATGGTTGGAGTGGATTTTGCCTATTTTGAGGTTTTCATGAACAATGGTGATAAACCAACCTTGTTCATTGTGATAAACTCTCAATTGCCAGCAGTCAAAACAATTTCTAGTTTAAATTATAGTAAATTTTGGTAGAGCACACATAGGGTGTAAAATTCTATATCAATAAAACGTTCCTGGTTATCATGAAGTCTTGGAATTTGAAAATGTAAAAAACTGTTCCATTGGACCAAGCATAAATATGACTCATTTTGTCTGTGCTGTGATTTTTTGTCTCGGAGGTTCCACATGCTAATGACCATTGAATTGACTCATTTAAAGGTTAATCTTTCCTTTGATGCCAGTAACTTTCACAAATCAACAATTTTGGATGAATTTCTAGCCCTACATAAAATTAATATTTTGTCCTTTTTTGCATCGTTTTCTCAATTTCCTCCAGCCTCCCAATTTTCAAGGATTTAAATAAATATTCAAGTGGGGACTTCAAAGAATCTTCAGGAATCCCCTTAAGGTGGCTCGATACTCATGCAAAGTGGGAGTTTGCGCACATTCACGCGCAGCCAGGCAGGCCCTATCGTAACGTCACCATTGCAGCAGAGGACTTCAGCATATTTTGTTAAAATCTGGGAATTTCATAAGTCTGCTGCTTCGTTTGCACTTTGCGCCACTTCTATTGGGGTTAGAGACTTCTCGTTTGAAGCATTAGATCTGATGCGTAATGAAGAGTGCTACATACTGCCGGAGATTCAGCCTGATCCCTAGCACACAAATGTTTTGCTAGTGATTGTCGGCAAGCAGGTCTAATTTCTCAAAAATGACTTGTTGATATAAATAAATTTGTATATCAATCAATTTTAAGAATGGTAGGAAGGTTTGTCTGTATCATCATATTGTTCCCCACTATTTTTAGAAGTAAATGATAAAGAAATAAAAAAATCCTATCTAGTAGCCAATTTTTTTTTAGCACTATGGTTTATAAAATAAAAAAAAATTCACAAAATCAAAACTTTTATTCCGAACCTCTTGGAAAGTCCTTTATGCTAAATATATATCTTTGAAATTGTGATCAGCTTTTCCGTTAAAGTGTCTTCTTTAATTTCATGCTTCATTGAATAATATGGGATGCATGACCACTGAATGGCATGGCAAACTTCACAGTAAAAAAGTTAAGAAACAAATTGAATTTTTCAAGTTTGCGTGGACGGACTTTCTTGTACATAAACTCAAATATTTTTTTTAAAGGCTGGTAGCGACCACTTTTATTTACACAACCTTGCTATTAACTATAATTTGGATCATTCTAAACTATCTTTAAGAAATCCTATCTTGGAAAGTTCACGAGTATCGAGCCACCTTAAGTTCTTATAAGTGCGATTTTAACCATTGGATTCAAATGGGGTAGCTACAATTCAATGGTAGTTTTTATGTTTTCCCATCTATCTATATACATATATAAAATTCACCTCCCCAGATTCCCTTTGTAACGAGTCTTCTCAGCTTTGGCTTGACTGACAGTCATAATATTTTACCACTGTGTCCTATTATGTCCACACTGTGTTCTTAAAGCATCAGATTTATCAAAACTTCCGAATTGTTAATTATACAGAGCTAAAACAGATACACCCCCCCCCCCCAATACAGAAGCAACCACTCACAGCCGGTGGTTTCACTTTTATTATGAACTTTAACTACTCTAAAAGAAAGGAAGGGAGAAAGGAAGCAAGGGTGGGGGGGGGGAAGGAACTGAGGAAGGAATGAAGGAATGTAGCAACTAAGGAAGGAATTAAGGAAGGAATTCAGTAAAAAAAATAATTAAAGGCTGTAATTAAATAAGCCACTCACAACAAGAGTATTGGAGAATCATCCAAATGAAGAATTAGCCACACTATATAGAAAGAACGAAGGGAGGGAAGGTATGAATGAGGCAAGGCATTTAGCTTTGTAATGAAGAATTTAGAACGCTATAGAAGGAAGGGAGGGAGGAAGACAGGAATGAACAATCGAGGAAGGCAATAAGGGAGAAAGGAAGGAATTGTGTATTGGAGAATCCTCCAAATGAAGAATTAGACACACTGTATAAAAAAAGAACAAAGGCAGGGAAGGTATGAATGAGGCAAGGCATTTAGCTTTGTAATGAAGAATTTAGAACGCTATAGAAGGAAGGGAGGGAGGAAGACAGGAATGAACAATCGAGGAAGGCAATAAGGGAGAAAGGAAGGAATGAATGAGGGAAGAAATTAAGGTATGAAGTTGGCCTAATGCATGAAGGAAGGAATGCATACAGGAAGGCAGCAGTTAAAGTAGTAAAAAGGGGGAAAAAGAGGCAAAACAATACGGGAATAATAGGCTCATGGACAAGAGAAAGAAGCAAAATAGAACGGCGATTGGCCTGTTGTATCATCCATTTATGCACAACATATATTGATAAGAATACTAGAACTTCACCCCAATCAGGCAAAGCAAAATGGGAACTGCTGTCCAGATTATTGGCGGGGGATAGGCCTGGGACATTCAGAAGGTTTTTTTTTAACATTTGCCATAAACACTTATTACAGACATCACGTTGACCTATTCACATGTCTCCTGATTGGGTTAAATAAACAATGCAGTGTCAACTCCCCCTCTACCCGTCTTTAGACGGGTACTTTGCTAGTATTCCATATTTATGAGTCTCTGTAGACTGGGCCCAGTTTCTACAGCAGTTCCAATCAATCCAGATTCCAGTTCATCTAACTGGCAGCTGACTGGAAGCTGAACCGACACTGCCAATGAAACCTGGCTTCGCATTGCGAAGCTGGGAAGAAGCTGGTACTGGGTGAATTTTTGTAAAGCATCAATCCCTAACTGGGCAACAGCTAGTATAACTAATAATCTACTAGTTACGTCACTCTCAAAAGTAATTCTTAGCGTAACTAGATTATTGCTTTCAATAGTCATCAGTACCCTGAAACTAGAAATATTTGAAAAGTAATGAAGTAGCTAAAACAAAAATAATAGAATCATTATTTCTACTAATTTTGGGAATCCTATTATATGTAGATGATCTGCATTGAATTCAATGGATGTAGGAGCTGCCTTGTGGTTTCCCTACCCTTTTCAATATAATTATTTTTTTTAGTGGTATGAAGGAAATTTTAATACTACCTATATTATAGGTGGATATAATTGTAGTCTCTAAAGTACAAGTTTGAATGCATTGAACATTGTCAAGCTGACAATTCCATAGCAATGTGAGACTTTGTTGACAGTGGGGAGTGACACGCCTCTGCAACTTTGTGCCTTGCACTTTGTCTCTGCCTTTAGTTGCTGAGTTTCTAGGGTTGATCCACTTATTAAACTTATAATCAAAGTATTAGGCCTGGGTTTATAAAATATTTCAGATTGTGTTAAATTACTCCAGCATCCAGAATCCGGCAAAGCTGTGTTTTTTCAATAGTATAATAGTGATGCTCAAAATTGTAATTGAAATTGCATATCAAGGCTGCATCATTACAGAGCATGGCAGCTAGACAGGTTCAGAAGTCACATCGATTAGGCAATATTTCGCAGCGTCTCTGCTGGTTGCTCGGCAGTGTCTGTGAGGTATTAGTTCCTGTGCCAGAGTTATTTACAAAAATTGAAGGACTATTCCTTTAACTTCACTTGGTCAAATATTAACATACTTATTTAGGGTTGTGTCCGATCAAGTCAATTTTTAGCTTTTTCAGATAGCTCTAGTTGAACAATCGATTCATAGGCTGAACAATAGATTCATAGGCTGAACAATGGATTCATAGGCTCAACAATAGATTCATAGAGAAAGGTATCTGCTGCAAGGATAAGGTCATAAATCTGGGTCAGGGCTTTGCTTGGATTCCCAAGCACTACCCTGCACTGACAGTTACTGTGTGGCAAACACCACACAGTTACAGCCTGGCCCTTCTCTTTGGACAATTGACCTAGTTGGTCTGGGGATTGAATGATTAACAATAAAGTTGAAGTAATTTTTAGGAAAAATGTTCAAAACTTTCAGGAGGAACTTTTGATATGGGATTTCCATTGTCAGAAATTTGGCAGTCATGTCCCAGAGGACACGACCACCCCGGGGGTCCGGTCAGGGTATTAAGGAAGAAATATGTGGAGTCAGTAATGGACTCTTTTGAAGAAAAGGCCCAATTGTGAGGTCTAAGGGGCTGAACAGCCAAAATACTGGCAAATTTCGACAATGGAAAAGAGGGAGCAGGATGTGTGGGAACAATTTTGAAATATATGCACAGGATAGATTTGCAATGAATAGCACACTTCTTTTTTTTTTTTGTAACGTCATACATAAACGATAAAAGATATAAAATGGTAATCATAGTTAAGTGGGTTAAAGAGGGTGTTTGATAGAGTAGAATAAAAGGATTGTTGTCATTGATGTGTGGGAATAATTCCTTATATCAATGGAATGGGGTTGAATGTTAATAAGTATAAGTTGTGAGCTGTAAATTGATGTGTACATACTATGTGATATATGCGCAACAATTAACTAACTTGTGGAGTCGCAAAAGAAATAGGGGAGGGGGAAGGTGTGAGATGAAGTTGTTGACTTGTGATGTAATTGATAGGTAATAGAGTATTGGGGATGGGATGCGAGGTCATACAAGGCGAGGGAGTATGGGAGACAGTAACAGAAGCAGCAGAAGTGGATGGGGAATGGTTGTGCAGGACGAGAGGGGGAGGGGAAGGTCAGGTGCTCAGAGAGTATGAGACGTGCAGAGTAATTGGTAATGATGTTCATTGTAAACAATATTATAAGCATATATGATTAATAATATTTGGAGAAAGAGTCTTAAATATGTCTCTGAAATGCAAAAGAACATAGCAGAACAGACAATCTTTAGTACAATTAATAGTTCATTTGCATTAGAATAGTCTTTATTTGTTGAAATAATTTGAATTTGGATTCTGCACGTTGTAGACCTGGTGTATGGACATGGGACATGTTGTTGCGACTTGAACTTGGGACATCTTGTTGCGACTTGAACTTGGGACATCTTGTTGCGACTAGAACTTGGGACATCTTGGTGCGACTTGAGCTTGGGACATCTTGTGTGTGATATAAAGTTGCCACATGTTGGTTGCGACACAAAGTTGTGATGTGGATTGTGACACAAAGTTGTAACATGTGGATTGCGACACAAAGTTATGTTGTGGATTGCGACACAAAGTTGTAACATGTGTTTGTCAATTGACCAATGGTGAAGACCTTCTTAAGCGCTTCTGTTGTGTAGTGTTGATCAAGACTTATAGGGATAAAGTGATGATCAATGTTGGCCTTAAAGATTTTGACACGTTTGAGGGAGTAACTGACACAGCGCCGTGCTAGGTCAACTTGACTGTTTATGAAAGTTAATGACTTTGCAGTAGATTCATAATGATCTGGTCTCGTATTGGTTAATGTGTAAGATACCCCACAATGTAACTGCAGGTAATCATCACAGATAGTTGTATCTTGGGATGGGTGGAATCTGTGTATCACAGGACTGTTAATTCGAAGATGAGTTGACAATGTTTGTTTGAGTCATGAAAGGTTCAAATGTCTCAATCAAAGTCTTTTGTGGGGTAAGGCGTCGGCTGAAGTGATTTGTGTCTTTTTGAAAGACAGATGTAACCTGTTTTCCTGTTGTTGCTGTTGCGTATAATAGCTGCACGTGGCAAACGATGCAGATGCTGTCCAAGGAGTGTCTTCATATGGTCACACAACAGTTCATCTGTTGGTTGCTGTGACAGTCGTGTTTTTGGGAAAGGATGTGGTTTCCTTACATGTAGCCAGAGAGAGTTAAATAAACGACTGATTTTTCCAGTCTTGAATTGTGAAGATTGGAATTGTCGTCTTTATGTTGTGTCCATGTGACAATCGTCCGTGTTCGTAGGGGTGCAAATGGCCCGAGAGATACATCGTGTATGTCAGCTTTGTGGTCCCTGTCCTTGGGGGTGCTGGGGGGGGGGTCCACGAAGGGGGTTCGACTTGGTTGGCGTCTGCTGCTTGTGGTACGGTGGTGCAGGGGGTCCAAGAGTAGATAGGGGGGGGGGTCTCGGTATTCGCCTTGCCTTGCGGTGCTCCTGACCGGGGGAGGGGGGGGTATGACCTCGTTGTGCTCTCTTCATTGAATTCACTCCATCTTGAATAAACTCGGAAAAAAAAATCTAAGAGAATTAGTTATATGATCACAACATGAATAAATGGCAATAAGTAATATATCAGTTAAAATAGTTATTTTTGGTGAGTGACTGAATAAATGTTCATTAAGGATATCAAACAACTGTAATTGCTTCTAGTGTTGATTTAATTAGTGTTTGTAGCGTTACAGAATTACAGTAATTGTACTTTCCACACATAACATGATAGTCAGGGGAGGGCATTTGTCAACATCAATTGAGGCAATCAAGGCATCGCTGTGATTGTACTAATCACACAGTAATGGAATAAAGGCTATCAGTCTTATGCTACAGATTATATGTTGACGACATAAAAGTTATTGCAGTGATGGTATAGATTATATATAAATGAAAAACCAGTGTGATTAAGTAGATAACTTTGCAAAATAAAGGACAATGATTTGAAGTAATTATTTAACTTAGTTGTACTAAATGCATGTTTGTTAAATAGCTGTAACAACAGCCATTCAATGAAACAGTTGTCATCCATATAAATAGATAAATTATAAAACTAAAAACAATTAATTTAAGATAAAAGTGTTTACTGTGTTGTAGCTTCAGTAAACTGTGACTATACGTGTAAATAGGATTGATCACATCAAGAGATGCACACTTGTATTTGACACAATATGAATATGCTTTAACAGGTATTCAGCCCACATGCAAGACATAAATCATGCAATAATTACGATAGTCTTTGCCAAGGACTTGCTGTGAGAGAAGCAATGCTTTATGGTTATATATCCTAAGAGGTTAACATATTATGATTGAAAGATTGATAAAGGCAATGATACAATTAACTTTCCGCAATAATCAGGAAACAGCAACATTCCTGCTCCCAAGAGGAGTGTTGCTGTTTATATCTAATGTGACTAAGTCTATATAAATTAAGTATACAGTCTAGGTTGTTTGGTATAGATATAGTGTATTAGTAGTTTACTGTAAACTATCATAGCACAGCAATTCATGCTGTTCAAAAAGGAAATTCATGCAATTAGATGTATATACGATCATGAACTACATAGTAACTCCAAAATGATCGCACCACACTTCTACAAAGGTCAGTCTATAATGAATCTGCTTTTTATTTACTGTGCGTTTTATGAGATAAGGGAATCATTGAACATTTTGCACTCTAAAAACAAGTGTTGTTATTTTAACACCAAAATAAACACTTTTTGGTTACACTTTTTAAACATGTTGAAGTGTTTGTATTCATAAAGATAAACATGTTGAGGTGTTTATGAATTATAAACACGACACCACCTTAATGAGCTTGTTACACTTTTTAAACACTTCAACATGTCTTTGACGATAGAAGTGTTTTAAAATAAACACAAGGTGTTTATCTTTATGAAGGGAGAAGAAGCGTTGATCTGAAACAGTCATTGAGATCAGTCGGATTAGAAACACAAAACAGTTGTATACAAACACAAAATAATCACCACAAGCAATCTCTGCTAATCAGGTCTAATTATACTGCATCTAGTTTGTGCAAAATAGCATATACATGTTATGATTGTATCTGTTTCGCTCAATGTAAATATTCTCAAAAATTCAAATAGATAGTTAAGAAATTAAAAATGGCATCTTTGTTCACTTTATATAGTACTATTTTGCTAACTTCCAAGGCAGAGTGGGGGTATTGTTTCTGTGTGTGTGTCTGTCTGTCTGAAGGATTGTCTGTCAGTCTGTCATGGGCACTTCCTTTGGGAAAAATACTCCTTGAAAAATATAGCCCCACAAAGGTGAAGTACAGTAAGAGCAGATTTTACTTACCTTTGTATTCCTTAACAGCAAAGAGGGGGAGCCAATGAAATGAAGTAATAAAACACCAAAAATACAGTGATGTTCAAAAGTCTTGAGCCACATCCACATTTTTTATGTTTGATTTCCAAAGTATGTTTTGAGTCCGAATGGAGTTGTTTTCATATTAGTATAGTGTTCAGGAATTTTTCTCCAACATCCATTTTAAAAAGCTTTTATGGGTACTTGTATGGAGATACTTAGGAAGGGAACCATACAGAGGAGGGTCATGTGTGCTCAAAGGGAATGTAAAAGAAACAAAAATGTGTGGTTGCCTCAAAGCTTTAACTGTAAAACGACCTCCTTAAATACAATTTTGACATTCTGTGTTCCCCCTTTTGCTCAAACAGGCTACAAAGGTAAAGTACATAATCTGACTTACTTTACTGGGAAAAGTATCAGCTCAGTTGGTAGTGCTCTTTACTTCAATGCAATTGCTGGTTCCTGGGTCTCATTCCAGCTCTGGCCATGTCACCAATCGGACATACTATGTCGGACAGCAGTTTCAATCAACCTTCTCATCAAATGTTGCTATGCCCTGCTCCTGTCTTAATTACAATAGCCTGTAAAAATGCATGAATACATGATGTAAAGCCTTTATCATTTGTCCATCAAGGTTGATTAAAGTTACTGTTTCAACTAGGTTCAACAGTTTATGAAAAGCAAATATAAATTATTGTTTATAGCTTGAAAATGAAAATTAGTACATTGATCCCAGAGTCAATGTGTTTCATACAGTATAACACATGACATAAGCAAGTATGACAATTTCTTGTTGTTTGACTTCTTTTTATCACCCATTGGGGTTTTTGCCAAATATGGTCATATTAAAACCACACAAAAACTCAGGTTTTCATTCAAAAGCTTGCCCTATTGGTAATGAAAACGATAAAATAGGCACTGCAGCTTTATCAATACCTGACATTAATATTATTTTTGCAGATATATATGCTCTTTATAGAAAATATGAATGCTTCATATGACACCATCTTCTAAGAGTTCTAAATTGAACACTAATTTTAAGCGTTGCAGAAAGAACTTTAAAAAGTAAAAGTGACCAGCCTCGCAAGCATCATCAAGTTGGCAGAATTGCCACTAGTCTTGCTTTCAGAGAATTATTGGAAGTTTCAGATCTGCATCCCGGAAAAGAATGGTTTACTTTAATGGTCAAGTCAATTCAATGCATCAATTATGCACAGAGAAACAGGCCAAGTTGTGCAACAGCTTGTTTGAAGCTCATCTTCTTAAAAAAATCAACAATTAACAAGTATCAGTAATTTCACAATTTAATAATTCCAATTTTTTATTAGTAAATATTACAAGGATGCATCAGACTCAATAGCAACAAAGAGAATCTTTTTAAGAAGGCATGCAAAATATTTTTTACTGGTTCAACTCATCATAAAATAAATGTAAACTCTAGGAGAATATGAAGCATAAAAGTGACCAGATTGTATTTTTTAATATATATACTGACATGTTGTGAAATGTTTATAAAAATAATATACATAACACAGGACAAATCGAAATTAGGTGAACACTCATCTCTTCTTTGTGGATAAGGTTCAAGGTATCTTGTCAAATTGTCACAAAAGTAAAAATGAAGAAATGTTCCATTAAGTCAGTATTGCATATTTACATCGCAGAAGGCAGATCTGCGCACCGATGAGTGTTTTAACTCAAGTAATAAAATCAGCATAATCACGACCAGAAACGTCAAGATGACGATATAGATGAAGCAGATGACATGTAAGATGCATATGATGCAAAGAACCTGTAATGATAGAAAAGAAATAATTTAAAAAATGGTTGGTTATTTATTTTTTTAAAGAAATACAAGTTAAAAGTTCTCTCTATTTGTATAGCAAAATTTAAAATTACAGTTATTATTCAAGTTTACTTGAGCAATAAAAGCGAGATACATGGGAGCCTTTAATATGTTACGCATTTATCCAATGAGTGACAAATTGTACTTAAGGGTTGAATTTGAAAACTTCCAGTTAGTGTAGTATTCCTAAAGTGCACTAAGTAATTATATTATGCAACGAGAGGTCAATCCCTGAATAAGAAGTGTTAATTAAAATTATGACAAAGGGAACTGAAAAATAACTTAAAAAATAAATAAATGTTTACCTTCTATTTTGGAGAAGTGGACCGTGCTGTTTCTTGTTTTTCCCTTTTTATTTCGCATGTCATCCATCACCTGGAACAATTAGCACTCTTGTCACATTTTAATTTGTAAATGTGGGGGAGACAGGGGTATGTTGTGCTATGGGGTAAGTTGGTCCCTCCCTGCCCGCTATAGGGGTAAAATGAAGAACTGGGTAAAAAAGCAATTGGTCAACATCATTATGCGCCTTGAAAAGACCTACTAAATGTAAAGCTATGGAAAGCTACACTCATAAATTAAAATTTTTTTCTTGAAAACCTGATGTAACAAGGACTGACATTCTTGATTCTCGGTCATTTGATATTTGTAAAAAGATGAAGTGTTTCTGGTAGGATGCAGTTAGGAAATATATCTAGACATTGTTTTTGAAAGACTTAATCGTGCATCGTTGATTTCCTTTTGACTACCGGTTTTCTCCTGAAAATCAATACAGGGTAAGTTATGCCGTTTGGATTGGGGTGAGTTTGTGCCTATGATATAACATAGGATATACTTTTCATTATTCGATTTCTGTTTGCTGGTAAGTTAGAAAGTGTTATACCACCATCTAAACGTATAACATTTTAGTTTCAACATAATTTTGAATTTTCGCGTAACATGGCTATTAAATGTTTGATTAGTTTCATACATGTAGCATATCAGCCATATGCTAAAGCCATATACAAATGATCTATCTGAAGAAACAGGTGAAATACAGGGGTGCCTGAAGGAAAAGCGGGTGACAGGGGCAGTCGGATATAAAAGGGTAAATCATATTCGTGCCAATTTTGCATAACAAAATTTAAGAAGAGTGTCCATAATAATTTTGATAATAGAATTATTATTTATTATTTAATTTGAGCCTAAAAATGCTAAAAATAAGGCAGAATAATGTTTTTTATTAAGATCAAAATGGAAAACCTTGCCCCCTCTGCCCCCCTTGGACAAGGGCTGGAAGGAAAATTGCCCCCTCCACCCCCTTGCTCCGGCACCCCTGGTGAAATAAAAGGTTTTTCTGGTATAAACTTCTGGGACACCTTGTCCATCATGGGGCAAGACTTACCCCGGCAGCAGGGCAAGTTGTGCTACTTGACCTTTCTAACCAGATTTGAGAAATAATCACCTTTTTGTGACAGTTCTCCATGATTTTCAATCACAATTTCTTCATTCAGTGAAAATACCTCCAGCGTTTAAAAACAAACATTTTCTTCCAGAAAAACACGAGATACTTAATGAATCTGCATCATATAGCATTTGACCTTACTTAAACGTTAAACATTATATCAGCAGAAACAACCTACATTAGTCAAGCCACGGGTTCTTGTTCAGGTTAAATTTTGATGACACAGTGGACATCTCTCCTACTGGATTCATCAGAAGAAGCCGCCAATATTAGGCAACCCAGAGATTCTTGGGTGGATTAAATTTTAGTGACATATTAGACACCTTTCTGACCAGATTCTGGATATAATCACCTTTTTGTGTGGCAGTTTTCCATGGTTTACAGTTGCAATTCATCCAGTGAAAAAACCTCCAGAGTTTGAAAACAGATATTTTCCTCCTGAAAAACATAATATAAATTTAATGAATCTGCATCATTTAGCATTTGACCATACTTAAAAGTTAAATATTTTGATAGAAATCCTCTACATCAGACAAGCTGTGGGTTCTTCTGCAGGTTTTATTTGGACAACGCGTTAGATTGATGGATGGATGATAGGGACTTTACGTCCTTTATTTTTGCACTCGGTAACCAACTATATTTATTTGAAGAAGCCACCTGTCTCACACAACCCGGAGCTTCTTGTTTTGGTTAAACTTTGACATGTTAAACACCTTTCCAACCAGACTTTAGAAATACATTGTAATTACCTTTTTGTGACAGTTCTCCATGATTTCCAATTACAATTTCTTCATCCAGTGAAAATACCTCCACAGTATAAAAACAAACATTTTCCTTCTGAAATGACATGAGATACATAGTGAATCTGCATGGTATAGCATTTGACATTACTTTAAAGTTAAATATTATATCTGCAGAACAACCTGCATTAGTCAACCCACTGGTTCTTGTTCAGGTTAAATTTTGGTGACACAGTAGACATCTCTCCTACTGGATTCATCAGAAGAAGCCGCCAATATTAGGCAACCCAGAGATTCTTGGGTGGATTAAATTTTAGTAACATATTAGACAACTTTCTAGTTTCTAACCAGATTTAGATATAGGCCCAATCACCTTTTTGTGGCAGTTTTCCTTGCTTTGAAATTCCAATTTCTTCATCCAGTGAAAAACCTCCAGAGTTTGAAAACATAAATTTAATTCCTGAAAAAACATAAAATACAAAATGAATATGCATCATTTAGCATTTGACCATACTCAAAAGTTAATCATTTTAAAAGAAAACACCTACATCAGGCAAGCCGTGGCTTGCTGTTCAGGTTCAATTTTGACAACAAGTGAGATCGATGGATGGATGATTGGGGCTTTACGTCCTGTATTAAAGCACTCCGTAGGCTAATTAGGACAGGAGGAGGATCCGGCTATGAGGTGAAGAATGATTGAAACAGCCATGCAACATAGGCCAAGGTGACCTGACAAGAGCTGGAATCGAATCCTGGACCAGCGATTGGAAGCCGAGAACGCTACCACTAGACCAACCCTGAGACATCTCTTCAAATATATTTATCACAAGAAGCCTCCTCCTCTAGGCATCCCGGAGCTTCTTGTTTAGGTTAAATTTTTATGACACATTAGACACCTTTCCACCAATCACCTTTTTGTGGCAGTACTCCATTATTCACAATTACGATTTCTTCATCCTTTGAAAATATCTCTTTAAAACTGGCATTTTCTTCCTGAAAAACATAAGGTACAAAATGAATCTGCATCATTTTGCATCATAAACCAGTGGAATTAAGCAAACCCACGGGTTCTTTTTCAGGTAAAATGTTGCCAACATATTAGACACCCTTCCAACCAGATTTTAGAAATAATCACCTTTTAGTGGAAGTTCTCTTTGACTTGCAATTCTAATTTCTTCATCCAGTGAAAAAAATTGCTGAGTTTGGAAACTAGCATTTTCTTTCTGAAAAACATAATTTAAGGTACATAATGAATCTGCACCATTTAGCACTTGGCCTAAATGCTAACTGGTGCAGATTCATAATGTACTGGGGAGGGGGGGGGGAGTCAAGGGGGCTGGACCCCCTGGACTCCCCCCCCCCTTCTCCCTTCAGGCTAAGATATTCAATCAGATATATAGATCTCTGGTCGAATTTGCTCCGGCCCTTCGGGTCTTGCCCATGTACCTCCCCCTTTCAAAATTCCTCGATCCACCCCTCTTCTTCTTCTTCTTCTTCTTAAGTCGTGCACCGTCCCGGGTCGCCGGGTTAGCTCTACCTGTTTCCAGGGAGCAGCACATGAAAGTATCGGACGTATACTTGTATCTCGTTGCTTATTTGTCTACTTATTCTATTCTATACTTGTATCTTAAAGTCTTGTTTTATTTACTCTGTGCTGCTTAGCATTTCCATTATGGTTTTTAGTTCTTGCGCTGTTTTCTTCTGGAGTCTTTTACTTTGAGTGAATAGTATCTGTTTGGTGATCCTTATATTTTGTTGTTTTGTATTTTCACATTGGTTGAAAATGTGATCTTGGGTCTCTGGGTATTGTTTGCACAGGCGGCATGTCTGGTCTGGATATTTGTTCTTATAGTTTTCCTTAATATCTAACATTCTTGTTCTTGCTTTGAATATTAGGCTGGTTTCCATTCTTGTCAGGTTGTTTGTATATGTCGCTTTTTCTGTCCCTATATATCCTTCTGTTAGGTAATGTATCTTGCTTTTGTTCGTCTCATTGTACAATTGTTCTCTGAATTTTTCTTGTATCTTTTTTCTGATGTGTTTTTTTGCTTTCTTCGGTTTCATCCTTAGGAGTGCTTCTGGTTCAATGTTATATTTCTCCATTTTGGTCTTTATTTCGTTCTCCCATTTTGTGGTCGGTTCGCTTATCAGTCTTCTTGTTAAGTTGTTTGGGGCCCTCTTTATTCTGTAGTACATGTTTATTTTCCTTTTGTCTATTATTCTCGGTATATCCAGTAGGTTCGATTCGATGTATAGGGCCTCCCTTGGTGTGCTGTGTGGTGTTATTAGTATTCTCCTTATGATGTTGTCTAGCAATCTTTCTAGTTGTTTTCCTTCCGTTTTCGTTGGTTCCCATGCCTCGCTGCCATATGTTATGACTGGTATAATGCATGTTTCAGTGAGTTTCCATATTATGCTCATTTCTATCTTGTTGAACTCTTCATTTCCCAGTAGGTTTATTATTGTTTGGTATGCGGCTTCCGTTTTTGCATTTATGTTTTTTATCTGGTCTTTTAGATTGTTTTCGGTATTATACGTTATTCCTAGGTATTTGTACGTATTGGTATAGCTAAGTTCCATTTCTCCCATTTTCAATTTCACTTTTTCCTCCTTTGGTTTTCCTATTTTCAGTATATTGGATTTGTTTTGGCCGAATACTATATGGTACTTTTTTGCTACGTGGTTGGTTACTTCTAGTAGTTGTTTCATTGTTTTGGGTGTGTTCGTTATTAGGGCTACGTCATCCATCCACAGTAGTACTCTTATGTCCGGTTGTTGCTCTTGGCCTCCCACTATTGTTATATTTTCCATTTCTTTGGCTATTTCGTCCATTAGTAGTGCATATTGGATTACTGACAATACTCCTCCTTGTCGTATGCTGTCTTTTATTGATATTGTTCTGGTCGGGCCGTGCTTGGTTATGATCCTGGCTGCTAGGTTTTTGTTCAGTTTGTTTATTACTTTCCATAGTTTGTCCTTGGCTCCTTCCTTATGCATCACGTACATTATTGCCTTGTTCCATGCCTTGTCGTATGCTTTTTCTACGTCTAGAAATGCAATATATGTTGGTTTCTTCTGTTTCTTATTGTGGTTTATCATTAGGTTTAGTATGGTTAGGTGGTCTGTTGTAGATCTTCCTTTCCTGCCTCCTGCTTGTGCATCCGTCATTTTTATAACTTCTTGAGTTTTAATGTTGATTATTCTTTCATATAGTTTTCCCATGTTGCTGCTCAGTGTAATGCCTCGTTCTGATGAGCATTTCCCTTTGGTCCCTTTTCCTTTGTAGAGTCTTGTTATGTTGCTGCTTTGCCATTGGTCTGGGATTGTTTCCTTCGTTGTTATATCGTTGTATGTTCACAATAATCTCTTCCTGTTTTCTTGGTTTAGTTCTATTATTGCTTCGTTTGGTATATCGTCGGGTCCGGGCGCTTTTCTCTTTTTTAGACTCTTGATTGCTTGTTTAAGTTCTTTCCTATTTATTTGTATTTCATCTTTTGTTTGCATTTGCTCGAGTGCGTAGTATGTGTTCTCTATGGTTTCTGTCCAGTTTCTGTATTCAGGTGTTCCTTCTCTTGCTTGGTAAAGGTCTTCAAAGTATCGGGCTATGTATTCTTTTGCCTCCTCTGGGTTTGTCATTATTTGGTTTTCTTCTGTTATTAGATCATATTCTTCCTGTGGTTTCCTCAGTAGCTTGTTCCTTATTTTCCATAATTTGTTCGATTTTACCCCTCCTTCCTTGATTAGTTCCTTGCTTATCTTCTTTGTTCTTTCCGTTTGTTCTTCTTCTATAATTTTTCTCAGTTTCGTTCTCTCGTTCAGGAATTTTCGGTACACTTCGTTTTTGTTCGTTCCGTTTTCTCTACATTCTTTGTTGAATTGTTTTTTCATCCTTTTTGTTTTTCTTTTTTGGTCCCTTGTTTTGTTGTTAAGACACTGTTTCTTCCCAATTGTAATTGTTCTTTTTCCTATTGTTTCTTCCAGGGCTGTTAGCATTCGTTTCTCCAGTGTATTGTATGTAGTATCTTCTATTTCGTCTTCAGTGTACTGTTGGGCTAGGTGTTCATTGTATTTGTTCCAGTCAGTATTATCGTCGATCTTCCATACTTGCTTCTTTGTGGTGGTCTTTTTCAGGGGGATATCTGTTTTGTATGTGATTGTGTTGTGGTCAGTTTCATTTTTTCCCTTTGGTCTTCTGATTCCTTCTTCGTCTATATGTATTCTGTGTTTGTTGTTCATTAGTTCTTGGGTCGTTAGGATGTAGTCAATTATTGAGCGTTCGTTTGTGTTCTTTCTGTTTACTCTTGTCCATTGTCCTTTATTCGTTGTCGTCGATATGGGGTTTAGATTGGTGTTTTCTAGCATTTCTTTCATAATCTTTCCGTTCCGGCTCTCATATTGCGTTACGTTCTCATTTTCTATTTCTATTTTTGCATTAAAGTCACCTATCAATATTACGTTTCCTTCCTTCTTTCTTCTTAGGACTTCTGTTGTGATGTTTGAGTATTCTTCTTGAACTATCTCCCTTGTTTCATTTTCTTGTTTCCCGTAGTAGAGTCCTAGGTGTATTATTTGGGTTCCTGTCTTTATCTTTGTCCATATTATCTCCATCTTGTTTGGGTTGCATTGTTGTTCTTCTTGGACGTTATTGGCTATATCGTTTCGGGCTGCGATGGCTATTCCTCCTGCTTTGTTTGGTTTGTATGACGCTATCCATTTATATCCTTCAATTGGTTGGGGCTTTTGGGTTTTTGTTTCGGCTATGGTTACTATGTGTGGTTGGTCTTCCTTCAGTATGTTTTTTAAGCTGGCTAGTTTTGATGTTATTCCATTTATATTACTATACCATATCTTTAGTTGTCTAGTTTTATTATGTTTTTTCCTAGTTCTGCCGGGCTTATGTCTAGTTATACTTACATTACTGTTGCCTTGTCTTCCTTCATGCATTGTTTGTTCGCCTTGTTTATCTGGGGTCCCTTGTCTGCATTCGGCTTGCAGTTTTCTTCTTCGTTGTTCGGTCCGCCTGGGGCTGCTTCCTGGTTCGTTTCTTCTTAGGGGAGCTGGAATAGAGACATAGTTATATTCTTTGTTTCGGCCAGTGTTTTTATAAATTGCATCCATTCTTACCTTGTTGTTTTCTTGGTTTGCTTCTGGTTGTTCGTTTGGCGTTAGGTGGTGTGGTTGTTTGTTGCCATAGTTGTTTCCGTTTTCATTATTTCGATGCGTGCTTGTTTTCTTCATACTTACGTGGTTTTTCTCTTGTGCCTTTTTTCCTTTGCCTGTCGTTTTTTCTTCTGTGTCTACTTCATGGTGTCTACTTTCTTGTGCATAGTTTGTGTTGTTGTTGCCTAGTCTTCCGGTGTCATGTCGTTCTTCCTGTGTGTCTTCGTCATTGTCTGAAAGTAAACAAGGGTTATTTATGTTTTTTAGGTAGTTAAAGTGGCTTGTCTTGTTTCTTTTCATATTTGTTTACTTTTGTTGGGAGTGTTTTTCCTTACCTTGTTTTGTTTAGTAGTCTGAGTCGCTTCTTCTCGTTGGTGATCTGCCTCGTTCTCTGTGGGGGGATCGTTCTCTGGTTGGTGTTGGGCTTCTATATCTTCTTCGTTGTGCTATCTGGTCCTCATGGAATCTTTCAATCGCTACTCTTGCTCGTTCTACTGCATTTTCTTCTCCCTTTATTATTACTTTGTCGTCTGTTGCTACTATGTGTACATCGTATGTTTCTTCCATCTCTGCCTTTCTTCTCCCTCCTGTGCCTATTAGTCTGCCTACGTATTGTGGATGCATGTTGAGTATTGTCTTGGTGTTGTTGATGACGACTGAGTTTGGCATTAGGTTGTCTCGTATGTCTTTTGCTATTTTCTTTGCGCCTGTGTCTGTGAGGTGATATCCATCTGTTGCTACGTCGTCTCTCGTTATTGATGTTATAATCCTGCTTAGTCGTATTGTGTGTTTTCCTTGGTTCCTCAGTGTCTGGTTGCAGTTCTCCCACTCTCTCTCTATATCTTGCCTTGTTTTGTTGATCATTGGCGGAATTTCACATATCTTTACTTGGGTGCCTGTTCTTCGGGTGATTTTCTTCGCTATGTCTACTAGTTTTTCCGCTGTCTTCTTTCCTTCTTCGCCTCTTCGTATGTTGTTTGTCCCTATTGCGATCACTACTTGGTCGCTCCTTGTCATCTTGTGTTCGTTCTGGGTTGTCTTGTACTGCTCTTGTAGGTCTTCGATTACTCGGATGCCTTGGATTTCATATATCTTTTTGTCTTGTGCCAATCTTCTTAGGTGCTCGATTATTTTCGGTCCATTGGAGTCAGCAATAATGGTGATTCTCGCCTTGTGTCTAGTCGTCTCTTCTATCCTTTCTCTCTTCGTTGGTGGTTGTCTATGTGGAGATGATGTCGCCGATGGTCCTGGAGTTCTGAATTCTTTTGCTTCTCTGTGTCGTTTTGTCGGGTTGTTTCTTGTTTGTCCTTCTTCTGGGCTAGTTGTTACTTCCTTACTTGTTGATGGTCTCGGTTCGTTTTCTTGTCTTCTTGCTGGTCTAGGTTCTTCTTCGTGTCTTCCTTCTTGTTCTTTTCTTTTTAGCTCTTCTAGTTGTTGCAGAAGTTTAGTTGCCAGTTCTGCGGATGTTGTTGTTGTAGTTGTCGTTGTCTCGTTTTCCTTTCGTTCTTCACGCTTCTCGGCTTGTTCCTCCTTTCTTCTCCTTCTGCGATCTCTTTCTCTCTTGTATAGTTCCTGGAGTTGTGCTTCTTGGTCGTTGTTTCGTGATTGGAGGTCGTCTACGTATCCTTGGTAGTTCTCGATTGCGCCTGCCGCTTCTTCGTTTTCCTCTTGTGCCTGGTTCAGGAGTTTCTCTAGTTGTCTTACTTCTTCCTGGTGTCTTGCTTTCAGTTTCTTGTTCTCTTCTTTTAGTCTGTGATGGTCTTCTTTTGTGGCTTGGTCAATATGTGTTTGTGCTTCCTTTTTCACCTTTTCAAGTTCCATCTTCTGTTCCTGGATTTGTCTCTTCAGTGCATTGTTTTCGTTCTCCTGGGCCTTGTTTCTGTTTTCGAGTGTCTTGTTCGCTTGTTCCAGTGCCTTGTTCTCGCTCTCAAGGTTTATTTCCTTGGCACAGTATGCCATGATTCTGTCGTTAAGATTGTCTATCTCCTTCTTTGCCTGGTTGAGCTTGTGTTGTTCTTCACTGCTTTGTGTTATTTCTTCTAGTTGCTCCTTTAGGTCGTTTATTTCCAAGTTTTTCATGTTGATGGTTTTCCTTAGTTCTTGCAGACGTTCTTCTATCATCGGTTGTTGTTGCTTGGTCTTCTTGTATTTTTTTGGTTGTGGTTTCTTCTGGCTGTCCTTCTCCGTATCTCCTTTCGATAGCTTTAGATAGTCGACGCTCGTTCTTTGTCTTGTATTGTAGCTCTTTCTCTCGTCTTGCATGGCTCCTGATTCTTCTAGTTGTTCTTCTGTGCCTGTTTGTTGTCTGTTTTCTGTTTGGTCATCGTTCTGTTGTTGATTGCTTGGTTCCTGGCTTTCGTATTCGGTGTTGTCTTGTGTCTGGAAAAAAGAAAATATAATCTTGTTACCTGGTGACATAATCTTGTTATCTGTTATTTCTCTATATAAGTTGTTTACATTGTTATGTTTGTCGTCTGTTGGTTTGTTTACTTCTGTTGTCTGGTTTGTCTGTGAGTCATTTGTCCGTGGGTCGTTTGCGGTATTTGTGCTATTTTCGCTGTTTGCATTTTTTTCACTGTTTGCATTACTTTCCCTATTTCCATCATCTGTTTCTGTTGGTATGTTTACTTTCTCTATGTTATGTTCGGGTGTCTTTTGGTTGCTTTCTTTCTCATCTTCTCTTGATAAATTAAAATCACTCACCTCCATTTTCTCTGTGGTTCCTAGGTTTTTCATAGATTTCTGTATCGACTCGGTACTTGTTTCTAGTAGTTGTATTGCATCGTTGGTTTCCACTGTGTCGTTTTCCGTGTCGCTTTCTGATGTGTCACTGTGTGTGTTTATCATTAATCTGTCTACTTGTTGATGTCTGGGTCGAATGTCTATCGGGCCTGGAGCTTGCATTCCTCCCTCGTTGGTACTCTTGTTCATGGTAGTTTTTGCATAGTTCTCTGCATAGTTCTCTGTTGTGCCTGGTGTTGTGTCTACTTCATTTTGTTTTTCTT